>WUQG02011117.1:0-32400 GCA_011317285.2 Androctonus mauritanicus
CCCGGACCCCATGATAAATATTTTCAAGGGGTGGGACCCAAGATTCGAACCCGGGTCCTCCAGAGTGGAAAGCCGAAGCGTTTCCACGCGGCCAATCCGGCCCGCACAAACATATTACAACAATTAAAATGTGTACTAAAAATAGCATATTTTAATACCAAATTCACATTTTATTGATGTATATTATACCTGAAATCATATTATGCAAAACCTTTGTTCCAAATTTAAATACAACAAATGTCAAATACTTATCTCATAGACATTTTAAAATTTAATAATTGACAACTGTTTAACAGAAGCTATGTATATATCTTATCGCGGGCTTATTTATCAATAAAACTGTTCATTTTTTAATCACCGCAGTTGAATATATTAACAAACAAATGCATTCCTTATAAAAGCGTCGGCTCGGATGGCCGCGTGATAAAGCTACGACCTTAGCATCCTGGAGGATCCGGGTTCAAATCCAAGTCCCACACCTCCAGTTTTTCAGGAGCGATCCGGTCCCGACCCATTGAACTGCATCTTTCAACTATCCGATTGACCCCATCATGTGTGTTGGCCAGTCTGTGATGAGCTCTACAAATGGCCGCTGCCAGATATAGAATATCCCTCGTGCGATATGGCGACTTAACTAACCTAATCATATAAAAGTTTAGAGACTTTCTATTATAGCTACATGATTTTCTAAAATATCTATATTGACTAAAATCACTGGATGAAAAGGAAATGGCTCACTTGAGAACAAGGGAACGTATTATTGCTATTACTAGTTTTCATTTCAATCGGTTCATTTGAGCACCAGGCCCATTTGATCAATGAGATTATTAACAATCATTTTAGATCAGAGATGCACAAACTTGTTGACATGAAGGGCCGCATGGATTCATCTATAGGAGGCCACTTAAAAAACCACGAAAATTATATATCATATCATGTTTATTAATTATTTGTTATAAAGAAATTTAATCAAAATTAAACAAAGAATTTTTAATAGGATGCGTGGTATTGCGTTGATTTAACAATTTTTTTTTTAATTTTAGATACGACATTTATAATAACCAATCGCAAAATTGATTCTAAATTTTCATCAGTTAAGCGGCAGTGCAACCTAGTGCGCATAATACAATTTTTTTAATTACCTATTTCACATATATATACAGTAAAAATAAAAAATGTTTAATTACCTATTTCACATATATATACAGTAAAAATAAAAAATGTTTATAAATGTTTTTCCTTATTGTTTAAAAACATTATTATCGAACCACTATAAAGATAATTTCATATCATAAAAATATTTGAAAAATGCATTGTTCAAAACTACAAATAATATTTCATCGATTGTGTGACTTGTTAAAATAACACATGGTGAGGCGTACCGCCAACAAATCAACAGAAGGCCGCATGGGCCCGCGGACCGTGGTTTGTGCATCCCTGTTTTAGATTGATAATAAAAGACAAGCATTTTCATCAGACTTATCTTGGCAAACAAAAGTTTAATAAATTATAAAATACGGTAGACTAATAGAAGAAGTTCCAGAAAATGCTTGTCCAAAAAAAACTGAAATGCTTACTTTCCGAAGATGTCATTTATTTAACATCTGAACCCATTAGATTATGTATCCAATTACAACAGTAATTTAACCAACATAAACTATGACATCACGTCGTTGAGAAATATTGCAATAACGTCAGAGTAACGTCATATACTATTACATCATAATGACGTAATAAATATCGGTGGTTTGCGACGTTGTCCATTATTACGTCATTATCCATCATATTTATACTGTATTGTCATTGCGATAAATATTGAGATAGAGGAGCTGTGTTAAGAAATCAGGTAAGTCATATTTGACCATTTGTAATGCCATTGTGGCATCATCCACTGTTACCATCATAGTTCCGATCCAACGTCATTTAAATCATGTAAGCCATATATTACTGCTACACCGATAACATTTATCGCCATCTATTAGCAATAATATAAACTAAAATTGTAATAAAAATAAAACTCTATTCTGCAGAATCAATCAATCCTATTATATTAATCGATCGAGATGTCTTTTAATGGCAGAATATCACTACTAAATTTCATGAAAAATCTGCTAATTAGTTCAAAAATTATTCGAGATACACACAAACAGTGCAGACACAGCCGACACACAGACAAAATAATATTGGCCGATCTTATAAGCGTCCATTTTCTTCGTAAAATCAGCTAAAAATAAGATATTTTGAAAACAATCATATTTTATCCATTAATACAATTTCTGAGATAAGACAAAGTTTAGTTAAAATTTGTATTATATAACTGCAACATTAGGTTTCTTTAGATATACAATACATTACATCAATTATACTGTATTCTGTTCAAAAATATGATTAAGTATTCTAAAGTTATAATGTATGATGCGCTGCATAACTCCATAATATTGCCTTCAATGTATGTTATTCGATTGTAATTCATAATGTAAGATAAGAATATAAAATTCGTATATCGGAATATATGATTTTTTTATTCTTGTTTTATTTTTTAAAGTATTAATTTTAAACAATTAATTTTTATTGAAATCTCAATTTTCCATTTTCATAAAAAATTTTTAAAAAATGTATTATGGAATATATAAATTAGAATTTTTTAGTTACATCAAACAAAAAAAAAAATTAGCAGATAGATAAAAAGGATATGGAATTGCAATTAAAATAAAATAAAATATTCAATATTTAAACCTATAGAATATATATACAATAATCTGAATATGATATATAATTTCATGCCAAGTTTTTAAATTAACTACAGATCAAACACTGTTCCAAAAATTAATAATTAACAGATAAGATTTATAAAAGCTCCCTTCAACGTAATGTTAAATGTTTCCTAGCATAATGAGCAATTTTTCCCAAAAAAGATGAATAAACATTAACGCAAATATTACTAAATTTCTTGCATTAAAAATTGAAAAATATGGGACTTGGCTCCGTCTCCATCGAAATGATTAAAATTCTACAAGTTATTTGCTGCTACAAAGAAATTAAACGATATTTCATATAATAGTATTCATTTATACTGAATTATTTGTGATTTTTAAATTTGCATTTGAATATGATGTTCAATTTTTATCGTTGACACAGTGATGGTTGCGCAAATGGCCAGTTGTTCAAATGAATCTCTCTTGGTGGTTGATCAAATGACTCAGTTGCCTAATGAGCCCAAATGGTGAAAGCGAAATTTTCGTGAAGTGATTGAAGATCAGTTATCCCTTTACCTCCTCTAATAAACTCCTCCTGTGTAGGAGGAGTTTATTAGAGGAGGTAGTTAATGTGGTCTTTGTCCTGCACATTAGACGTCAGTTACTCTGATGAACCATTGTATTGTATTGGTTAGAAATCAGAAAATTTTTAAACATGTGTTTACATAAAACATTTGCATTCGTTATTATACGCGCATGGCGGTGTCCAGAAAGTAGAAATTATTTAAAATTGCAATAAAATGAATTAGTTTTATACGGTTTATTGATTTATATGTCTTTTCAAATTTTATACGCCTACTTTAAGTATAATTTTATCATTAGTTGAAGATAATTTTCTTTTTCAGAAAAATAGATAAAACCGGTTGTTAATTATTTTGAATGACATCACTGCATGAATACAATAGACACCGTTTAGTACAGTAACATTTTTATTACTATTTAATTTCTAACTACGTACAAAATGATTTTGAAATTTTTTATTCATTATTAACCTATATCCATTTAAAAATATTTCTGACATTATTCTGTTTTGACTAATCGGAAATTAAAGAGAAATAATAGAAAAGCAAAAAAGCAATTTCTTTTATTATCAATCAATTTTATTTTTGGTCAGTAAATTATTTTATACAGCTTTTATACGAAATTTTCACAAATGTTAAATTTATGAAAATTTTGCAATTGGCCAAAAATGCTAAATTATTTTAAGTATACAATAATACAGTATAACCCCGTTTATACGTTTCTCACGTTTTCACTCTTGTACGTTGTGTTTTGTACACTCTTTCGATTTTGCATGTAAAATCATCCCACTCGCACGTTTTCCATTTATGCGTTTTCGCACTTGTACGCTGCTATTTTTATTCCCCAGAATCGTTTCGTCGCACTTATACATAAAACTCAAGAAATCTTGGCGAAACTTTATCGACAAAGGAACAGTTTGTTATACTGTACACTACATTATCTTACGAAATAGAAAGTAAAATGAATACAAAAGTGAAACAAAATCCAAAACTTATCCCACCAGTCTTTCTACCGACGCTATGTAACGTAGTGTTACACAAGAAGTAACACAACGTTACATAAGATCAAAAAAACATTAGTGATGACAAGATGTGAATAGTAGTTGCGTATGAAGGCTTGATATATGAATGTAGTATTGCATCCAAAAACAAACTACAATTGATTCTTTCTTTATGCCAAGATAACTGTATTTGCCCAACGTCGTTAATTAAACTTCTTAATTTTAAATTTTAACGTATAGGGAAAAAAAACATATGTAATACAGTATGTAGTTTAACTTTTTTAAATTTTAAGTTTTAATGTATTTTTTCAACATTAAATGTTAAAATAAAAAGTTCCATTTTAACATTAATCTCACTTGTACATAATTTTTATCAACCCCCTTTAAAATGTATAAACAGGATTCTGCCGTAATAATAATAATTTTATAGAATCATTAAAATTAGATAAAAATTATAAAAATTTTTTCTGTGTTGATCAATAGAAATACTATATAATAGATATAAATGTCTAAAAATAGTTCGATTATCCTTTTACTCTGATAACTTTTAACTTATATAATGATATTGATTTTTGCTCTAAATAGGCTCAAATGAACAGTAATGCAGGGAGTCCATTAAACTCAATAGCCAAAAATAAAATTTTGTTTGTAAGTTTCTTATATTTTAAACTTATACATTATTCAGAGTTCAATATACGATGGTACAACGTGCGAATATTTTGTATTAAAATTTTCACAGAATGATAATAGATCAGTGGTCTCAGACTCAAACTGTGTGTGGGCCGAATATTTTTAAACAAAATTACAATGAAAGAAAATATTTTACTGTAGCAACAGCGCAGATTGAGTACAGTACACTTTAAAACTTCATTGTTATTTTATTAACGTTAAGCTGTAATAATTTTCCGACTGTAACAAGTATTTAAACGAATAGCTAAAACATCTTCGTGGGCTATACAAAATTGTTTTGTAGGCCTCACTCTGAGACCATTGATAATAGATCATGTTGATAATAACTTAGGAGGAGAGATAAAGAAGGTTTAATCATAAAATGATTTTGTCTCAATTAGGTGAAATGTAGTCTTTATATAAAAATTGAAAATGGTATAATGTGAAAAAGTCGAGATAATTGAATAATTAAAATCAAATAAAGTTGAATAAACTTCCATGCTTTGTCGAAAAAGGAAAAGTTTTCCTCCAATATCCGATTTTATAAGAATGTCACTAATCATTTATTTTAGATTATCGTTGGAATGTATGGAAATATTCTTTAAGTTTGCTCTTATTTGGATTAAAAGCATTATTTCGTGAAAAAAATCTTAAAATTCTGGCTTAAAAGTGTTTATATTTTTAGAAAATCTCAGCATTATAAAAAGAATTATGTTATAAAATTACAGAAACATTTATTATTTTTATGCAGTATAAATATATGACAGATTTTTGAACTGTTTACTTTACACATCATCCATTCAATTAATACTTTCTTTAATACTTACCATATTTTATAATTAGACTTGTGCAACAAACATACAAATTAAGAAGTGTATTACACAATCCTTCGCAAAATCTATTCCTACCTTTCTTTCACAGTCTTTACTATAAACGTTTCAAATTAACCTGCACTGTTAACTATTGCACACTCGGATTCCTCTTGTGTGTCCAATCGATCTCACTACTGCCAAGTGTTTCCTTTCAACGCGTTCACTATCATTTTCTTCAACACACTTAAGTTCACTTAGTTCACAGAGATATGACAGTTCATCAGAGAGAAATAATGCCAACCTTCTGTGTTATAATATACTTAATGCGTGAAGTAGATGGAAAAAGTAAAAAAGAGAAAGCAAATATTTCAAGTAATTTTCTGTTTGAATCGCATTTACGTCTTATCATTAATGTTCTCATTTAAATTAAAAATAAATGTAATATTAACAACAATCATTGTGTTCTGTTTATCTCAAGAATACCTGGAAAAGTATCGATTTAAACGTCTACTCAAACACACGATATATTGCATAAATCAAACGTTCAAATTTTTATATTTTCGATGCGACGTATACTGTAAATATAGATAAACTCAAAAATTAAAATATTTATATTCATATATGTAAGGCTTGTTAATCATAATAAATATCACAGTTCTAAACCAATATTTCGCCATAATATTCTTATTTATCTCTACATTGCTTTAAATGCATTTATATAATGGTTACAGTAATCTAAATTAAAATGTCCTATTATAATTTTTGGATTTCACTTAGTCACAAGCGATTATTTTAAATTTAATTACCGTAAACATTTAACACCATTTTATGGCTTCGTATAATGTTACCAAATTTGTTTTCAACATTTTTATGAAACCCGAAAATTAATTTTTACTACTCGAAATAAAAAAAAAAAAAAAAACTGTTATTTTATGTTTTCTTCTTCCTTTCAAAATGTATAAAATTGACATAAACAGATATAAATATATATGTTTGTGGGTGTGTGGGCGTATGTAATTTTTTCGATCAAAACTGGTAAAAATTCGCGATTATAATATTTATGACGCCTGTTGTTCGGAAGAACGACAATTTATCCTCTTCGTAACATATATACTTGTGTTGACATAAGTGAAGAACCTGGTATAATTTAATCAGGTAGAGTAAAATTTGCAGAATCGGCAGTAAATTTCCTTTTTAATATTTAAAGTCGCAGTTTCGATTTTCCACTGTTCATCCGCTACTCCAATATGTAATATATATAAATAATAAAAAAAGAATGAAGAAAAAAGAATCCCAGAATTTTTATACAGAGAGATTGAGTCTCGCCCAACTGAATTTAAATCTCCATATTCTTTCTACTGGCGTATAAGACCGTTCGAGCAGAATTCGTAAATAAAACAACAACAACAACGACAACAAAACAGGAAAAAATGATTTTAAAAGGTAATAATATAAAAAGAAAACAACGACATTTTTTTAATGCAAAAGTATTTGTATTTAAATGATATTTATTCATGGTATCGCGCATTTGTAGATGAATGAAAAGTAAAAAAAAAGAAAAAAAAAATGCGCGACTATACCGCTGTGTTTGAATGTAACGTAGATTGAAAATTTATTGAATTCAGGCATTCAATATCATCTCTGCAAAACAAATTCTTCTTATTATTTCATTGTTGCTATAGCAACCAATAATGCAAATACTGTTATTACACAGAAGGCCACACGCTTCTTCTACACCCTCTTTCAGTTAGATAAGTGTTGCGAGCTAGATGTTGACAGTAAGAGATTCAGACAACTGTTTACGTAATGATAATAAGTCCTTCTGCGTGGTTTCTGATGCTAAATTTAAAAAATGTTAACATTTTTTCCCTCTTTTTTATGAAATGCAGTTTTTTTTAACGAACAATATTTGAATCGAAGCGAATGCTGATGGGAATATTTATTTTGTCAATTTTTTTCTGTATATATATATATATATATATATTTATACAGAGAGAAAAATAAAGTCTCTGTATAACATCATTAGTGTATAAGCTTAAAAGAAAATATGCATTAAATTTAATATAATTTTACATTTTGTGTAATTAAATATATGTTATTTCAAGTTTTTCTTTGAAGAATATTAAATTAAATTATTATTATTTTTTTTTTTTGCTTGAAGTTTCTTGTGGAAATTGTTGATTTAAAATCTAAATTCACTCGCATGCAGTAGCGATAAAACTCATTAAAAAATTGGATATCAGTTGAGAACATTAACCGCATTTTTTAATGAGTGACGCAAAAAAAAATTTGTTCCAGTGAAAAAATAAACAAATAATACGCATTTTTTTTTCTGTCGTACATTTTAGAAAATGGACAGATTAATCATCCGAAAGCTGATTAATTCGCTAATTTTAATTACACGAAAACGAACGATGGGACTTATCTAAACTTTAATATATAGTCGTTAAACATTAAACGACATTAAAAAATTCACAAAAAAAAAAATTCCAGACGTAATTTAAGTGAATTTCTTTAATATTTTTTTGCCAGGATACTTCCCTTTACAAAAATCACGTAAAAAAAAAAAGGCATAAAACGAGCCGTGTAAAAATTTCCAAAATTGTACAGTCTTTCGCCACCGACTTAAAATGTTTTTTTTTTTTTTTTTTGGAGAATATAAACTGAAAGATTGATGTAGTGACTGTAGTCAGGTGACTAGTAAAAACAAGTCAGAAATCACTTGAACGAAATCTCTTTATTTGGCAAAGTCCTCCTTATTTTTTTGTTTTTTTTTTTTTTGGTTCATTGTCACACATTTTGCTAACAACTAACAATATAGCGGGAGAAGCAACGAATTGGATGGATGGAAGATATAATTACTGCATGTCAACTTGTATCGCTAAATGACCATCTAAATCACTATACAGGGTCAACATGCATTAACAATGTTAACAATTTGATAATCGGTTTGGTTCAAATCTCGAATAACTTCGATGCTCCTAAATTAATTATAGAAATAGTATCGATTTATTATTCAATGATACATTATCGCATAAAATTCTTGATAAACAGTATTGTTAAATGTAGATCTTAACTCTGGCACCGCCAACTGTTTATATAATTAGTAACATGACTCGCTGAACATCTCTGTTTATGTCAAATGTATTGTTTCCACATATAGATATATTTTAATCTATTCAAAAATTATAGAGAAACATAATTATCCCAATTCATTCAAATCTTAAAGTGAACACAACATGCAAAAATGGCGATGAGAGTTAAGAATCCGGAATTTTTTTTTTCGCTCTTTTTTTTTTTGTTGTAATTTTAGATGAAAATTTGCGCAGAATGAAATTACTCTTAACATTTATCATTTATATAATTATTATAATGAATATTATATAAATTATTATCATTATTATTATTATATTTTTTAATATTAAGTGAAGTACCAAATGTGACATAGTTTCAAAGTTGGAGAAATACATAAACATCCAATAATTTTTCAGGTACGATTCGTAACATTGTACTATTAATTTCTTTCCAGAAAAAAGTATTTATATTATTGAATAATATGCTATAATCGACTAATGCTATAATATTCTATACAAGAAGGGAAACATGAATTTGACAAAATGACGAAACATGTAGAGGAGGAGAGGGAGGGCCTCGAGAGACTTAATTGCGAATATAAAAATAAATTCGTCAAGAAAATAATCATCGGAATAAATTAAATTTAAACTTAAAAAAAGTTTATGTATGTATTGTGTGTATATATATATATAATATATATATAATTTTTTTTTCCCCTTTGAAAAATTGTATATTTTACTAAATTTCTCGTCGGATATTTTTTTTTCTTTTTTTTATATTTAAATGTAGGCCTATAAATTATTGTAGACCCTCTCTCTCTCCAGTCAATATTTTTTTGGTTCGAAATTGAACTGACGATTAAAGACAACAACGAGACATAATGGAACACCGCCGTTGAGCAACCACATTGAAAGATGGCTGCTACACGGACTCGACAGTTGATCCATTTGGAGATGAAACTCTACCGTACTTGACTGGAAGTTTAGTCGTTGTATCTGCAAAAAAAAATGAAGAAAAAAGAAAACAAATGAGCTTGTTAAAAACTCGTTAATCGGATTTTAATCTTACCTCATCGGTTCCTAAGAAAAATCGTTTAATCTCCCATTAAAATTTATAAGTTCTTAACGTATTCACACACATTGATTAAAGTAACTTAAGAAAAAAAAAAAAGATTTACTAGAAACGACATTATTATTATTAAAATAACATCACATAATTAATCTTGCATCTGAAGAAAGACGTTCGAATGTATAGAAACAATAATAAATGCTACTAAAGTTATTATTATTTATATCGATCTAGATTCGCATTCTTCATTAGCATATATATTGGGAACTTTTCTCGCATTCTTTATGCAGTCGGTAAAATAAACAATGAATTTATTATTACTTCTTAACGCTAAGCGATAGACTTATTTACGTTTTACTAATTTTTAGATAGTTAACGTTAAATTAATCCATTAATTGATTGAGTCGAATAATATTCCAGCAGCTTTTGCCTGCCTCTTAAAAGGGATGACATAATCTGTTTTGCATGCTTAATGGATCCAATAAGATAATCTGAAAAGCAATTTTAGATGAAAATAAAATTAAATTTCGATTCATTCGCTTAAAAAATAATTTTCTACCGTTATAAATGTTTAAATAATCGAATGATCGAGTTCGACCTTCACCATTTCCGATGATTATCAACGGTTGCACTCGAGATCTCTAATCTAGTTTTAATTCAGAAATAAATAATTTCGGTTAATTCCCAACAGGTTACGGCTGTTACCAATAAACACAGCTGCACGACTCATTAATATTTTGATAGTTCATTTATGTTTAATTACGAAATCCGGCATATATTTTTCTACTTAAAGACAGACAGATACGTTTTAAGACATTCCCCAACAATCGAGCAAGATTTAATTCCTGTTAAAAAGTCGGTGATTAAAATTTAAATATGCATTCGATAATTTTAAATAATGACGTATGTATCAAAAAATGTAGTTAGTCATTATATATATTTTTTTTTATAACAATAAAAAAGTCAGAAAGCTAGATTTCGTTTTGTGACTGTTCCTTTCTGTTCTGTTAATTAAATAAAGCGGAACAGATGCAGCAATATTTTCAACGTTCAACAATCACGCATCAGAAACATTAAAGGAAGAATGAAAGAAAACAGAAAGTGAAACAATAATCCAGATCAGGAAAACGTAATAATTGAATTATTAATATTCAAGCATAATAAACTGCTAAGTTAGAACGATCGCTGTATTATATATAATTTTAAACAGAAAGAAAAAAAAAACCATGCCAGAAAGTGGAATATTTTTCTTTTTATTGCTATGTCAATTTTGTTATTTGAAAAATTTGTCACGAGTTAAGCTTTCCAGATATATTGGAAGCGGTTAATAACCAGTTTTTTTTTTTTTTCCTCCCTTTCTCTATTGAAAGATTCGTCAGAATGATAATTCGTTTTATAGCGAAATTTTCGCATAAAAACCCACTTTCAGATTTCAAAACGGAGATCGTTGACCTCATAGAAATATTTGGAATTCCTTCAGAAGTGAAATAACGGTTTTTCCTCTTTCTCCGACTTCTTTTATATTCCGACTACCTTAATGTTATTTTAGTAAGCTTGAATTATTGAGTTTTTGTTTCGGATCCCATAAGAAATGCAAACATTGTTGATCGACAATTCTATTATTAATGTCGTCTTCGTCCAATCTCGCTCTCTTTCTCTACTCTTTTTTTTTTACTTTTTTTTTTGTTTTTACTCTTCTTGTTTTATAAGTGATTTTTTATCGATTTTTTCATCACCTTCAAAGGTGACGTAAAAATAGCATTCGATTAATGTCAAGGTGTAGACACTTCTTCGTGACTTATATAGATTTTGATCTCTAGAAAAGTTCAAATTGTTTTATTTATCGAACAATCAATTGGAGAATCGCCCCGTATTTTTAATTATAACAAGGTTATTATTAGTAGAATAATAATTTATTCATTAATTATGCGATCGATCTTTTGCCAGTTCACGAATGCGGATGTTTTAAAGATCGCACACAAGTATCTAAGCTACATCTTCAGATGCAGAATTAATCAAACTAAAAACAAAAATCAAACTTAATAAATATAGATGATAAATAACCAAGATAAATCTTCATTCAACAACATAATAACATGGATTAACCGCTGAATGTTCTAGATACTTTACGTAGGTTGGAGCCAGAATGATGCCATTGTAACGATGGCATTTATATACGAATAATTATGATTAATAACTTGAATTATTGAAATATTTTTAATTAATATATAATTAAAATAAATTATTTTACTTTATATAAAATTAATAATTCAAAAATTTGAAAACTTTATTAATATTGTGACTATAACGAGTACAGATAATTGAGTACGTTTATAATTAACGAATGATTTTTTTTTTTTTTTATAAATATTTAATCTGACCTTTGTTCATAATTAATGCATAATTATTTTAGGTAGCACCTTGAATACAGATTAATGCGTACAGAATGATATATTCGAGATTTTTTTTTTTTCCTGTTATAGAAATAAGATTATTTCTTTCGTAATTTTTCCTACATTAAGTTTGATTTTATGTTAAGCTGTAATAATTTGCCAGCGCTTCCTCGACGAGAGTTTAAGGAATAAAATTTGTTTGTATCTTAAAATATAAAAAGAAAAATAAATATAATTATTGCTAACAAAATTTAAGTGGGGGGAAAAAAAATTATTTTTATTGTAACATAGTCAATTATTGCTTCATTAAGATAATGAAACGGTTGTAGTTAGTAAAGTGGAAAAAGCTGTTCATTAAAAAAAAACAAAACAAAAAAATTCGCCCGGTTGATAATTGAACACAATTATGAAAATTTGTTCATGCATTCATTTGCTCGATTTGATCATGAAGGATTTTCTCGGCAACCGTTTAAATTCTTTGCTGCTAATATTAGATAATTCCTTGCAAATGGTTGTCAAGGAAACTTTCTGGAGCAAAATCTTTTCTAACCTTTAACAAATTTTCACTTGGATTTCTTTCCATAAAAATGATTAAAAATTATATTTTGTAAAGAGAAAAGTTAAATCAGCGAACAGTAGTTAGAGTAATTTTGTTTCGATTGAAGAGTTATCGAAATTTTTATTCGTTTCGCTCTGTTGATTTTATAAATTCAGAACGAAAAGTCGTTCCATCCAACTGAAGGATTCGGAGATATTGACAGAGAGAGTGAGAAAATTCTGTTGTATCGAACTTTAAAAAAATATATATAAATAATAATAATAATAATAATCTAATGATGACTTTATGATTTCCAGATGAAAAGCGTAAAATATGAATGTAATGTCGAAAGTTCAATAAAATTGAAATTATTATCGAAGTTTCTAATATATGTGAATAAGAATTCTTTAGAAAACAGAAACCCATCACTGGAGAAAGATTCGAAAAAGATATCTGGTTACAAAAGATGAAAAAATTTCCAATATAAATCTTCCAGAAAAGAAAACACAACCGATTTCTTTCGACACAAATATAAAACAGCTCAAAAGTTTTAGAAAAAAACAGAAAAAAAAAATGTAACATTTTGTGTAACGCAAAAATACTTTAAGGTTTTAAAGCTTTAAGTTTCAGAAAATTTAGTTTTTAAAACGTTCAAATGCTTATAAATTGAAAAAAAAAATTAACTCTCTCTGTCTTTCATATCTCTCAATTTATTTAACAAACTTCATTAAAAAAAACATATATATAATGAGTATTTACAAAAACAAGATTAAGTTTAAAAAAAAATTTTTTTTCCCGTCTCTACGAAAGCTTCATGATGGATTCGTAAATAAAACTTTAATCCGTAAATAAAAAGAAGAAAAACAAAAACTAATAAGAATTTTCAGACGAAATGTCAACCGTAAAATCCCGAGTATTTTATTTTTCTATAATATATCAATATAGACATATCTCCACATCTTTCTGTGATTTTTATGAGATCCTATGCAGATAAAAAGACAGATTGGTTAGCAAAATCACATTTTTTTTTTTTTTTTGATGTTGTAGTACCAAATTATGTTTTCCACTTTTAATAAATAAATATAAATCTAATATCGAAATTAATAAAAATATGTATAGAAAATGCAAGAGAATGAATATAATATATTATTCATTAATTGGATCGTAAATCTAGAGATTATTTCGTCTAAAAATTATCAAGAGATTATAAAAATTCTCTGGAGAAATTAGAGATTATCTAGAGAGCATCTAGTTATACGAAATGCGTATAAAATGGCATTAAGAAGTAAAATAATGGAGAAAAATCATTATGAAATGTAGATTAAAAACGAATTCATATGATTAAATACAGAATTTCATCTATAAAGACGTGGAAAAACATGTTTTATCGGCATAAATCACGACTATCAAAACAATTTCTAAAGCATATTGATTAAAAAAAGTGACATCCACGTGGACACAATTCTTGTATACGATGCTGTATGCATAACCCAAGTGGATATAATTCAACTTAATCTGAATAATTTTTTTTTATTTTAATAATTAGATAACCTACTGTTATAATTATAAATTTTATAATTTTCATTACAAGCTACATAGTTTTATTCTAATAATGTTAAGAAGCAAACTCAAGTTTTATTGCAAAGAAAAGATTGAGTACTTTCTACCCACTACATTAAATCTTTATTGATAAAGAACTGATAGTGTTTGTCGAAAGCGCTCCAACTTCTTCAATAAAACTTAATTTGGGTTGTTAGATCACGAGTAAATAATAAAATTTTCTATGCTACAATAAAATATTCCCGTAATTTGTTATATTAATCCTACATTCCTGTAGTAGTTTTTTTTTTAACGATAAGAACTCGCTAAAAAATATTTCCAATATAATTATCGATATAAGAAAAATTTCTTTTGGATGAGTTGAAAAACAAGAAGATAAAAAAAATTATATATCGCAATACAAACCTACTTATAAATATTGGAAATAAGTAATCTCTTTATATTTTTTTTTTATTTTGAGAATGTTTGCATCAACAAAATGGAAGGAAAAAAGATCAATGGATCAAATTTCGAAACTCTCAGTTGCTACAAAGCAGAATATCGTATATAAAAATATATCAGCTTTCGATATGTAAACTAGAAACATATTCTGTGTATGATGATAAACATGTTTCCAAGATGATTCTTAAGAATATAAACATTTCTTCGAATCCTTTTAGGAATGTAAACTCATTTCCACAAGGCCTAAATTCTTATAAAATATATTCTACCTTAAAAAATTCAAGGATTTTTTTGATAAAACGGTTTTAAAAATAGTCTATGCGAAAAAATTAATAGACTAATACAGATAGCGACTAGATTTTTATTGCGATCATTTTATTGTTATCGAATACATAGAGATTAAAGTAAACATCATTCCGAAGCCAGTTCTGTTTATACAAGTGTCGAGGTCATAACTTTTCTCAGTTCTAGTTAGTGAGAAGTCTTGTTATCGACACTTGTGATAATTCCCTATGAAATTATAGCTTCATGCAGCAATCCCGAAAGGCTGATGCAAACTGTAGACTATCTTTCATCACGCATTCACTACACGTCATTCGTACGTGAAAGTCACAGTACGATGGATTATCTTCTAGCCAGACAATGATATTGCTTGCACACATTCGTGTGGAATAAAGAAACGTGATGAAGCGATATTTAAACCTATACATCATATATTCTTGAATATGATTTACAAAACTACTAAAATATACAAATTATTCTATTTTTTACCTTTGTTTTCTTTATTATGACTGACTAACGAAGCAAATGTTCGTTATTAAAAAAATACAAGTTATTTTATAAAAGTTATTTATGTACAGTTCTCAATTAAGGAACGGTTTCTAGCTTCTTTTTTTAGAGAAACCTTTTGTTTTTTTGTTTCTTTATAATGAAAATTGCCATTTTGCTAAACAGATAAGGCGAGGTTGTATCGTCTCGGCTGGTTGAATGCCACCTCTTAGTTCCTGATAGCTTTGTTTAACGGGTAGAAAACACCATAAATCGATCTTAAGTTATCGACTTTTTCTAGTTTTGCTTTTTTACTTCAACCTTCTAACTCTATTTCTAGAGATAATGGAATCCAATACAAAGATTGTTTGTTATATTCTCAATCTGGGATTAATGTTACTTCTTTCTTTCCAGTACTGAAAATCCCTTTATTCTTAAACTACAACATTTATTATCGTTATAAACTCACTGGGAAAAAAAATCTTCTACAAAATTGAATTTATATCCTCAAATTTTATGTAAAAAATTGATTAGACTATTTTAAATTTCCAATCTGCATAGTATTTGCGATGTAGAAATATTTATAAGTAACGATTTTCCTTGGCAGTTTGGAAAATAAAGATTCTTTTTCTGCAAAGATATAGTTATTAAATAAATCGATAAAGCGAATAAACCTGATTTATTCATGGCTGACAGGAATTATACAGACATCTATTTTGCATGTTCAAAATGGAGAATACAAATAATCAAACAGATATATGGAGACTTGAGATGAAAGCAAGACCACTCGATTTTGTCCAAATATTTATTTCCTTACGAATAAAAAATTCAAATTTTTATCGATTGACAAATTTATTTTGTATACTTTTATAATTATAAATGCTACTACAATCCAAGTTTACCTTCTTTCTAGATTTTTGTAATTAATAAGGAAAAATATATAAATTTTTAATGGGGAAAAATATATCATTTTTTTTAGCTTCCGGAATCGTTACTTTGATAAATAATTGGACACGAATTTAACAGATATATACTTCGACTATACGTAAAGGAAACTAATGATCAGAAACATGGTTGAAAGGATCTCATATAGACGAGTCGATAATGCCACGCAAAATATTTTCTGCTTGTCTTAGATACGAAAAAAACTCGTTAAATGTTATATGATGTCGTTTAGGAATCTAAAAAAACTTCTCCCCAATGCAACCGTTTACCGATTGTTTTAATTATGTAGAAGAGCCGATTTAAAATGCCTTTCCAATTTAATGTCCTTTTTTTTTATTTTCTCTATTTTTCTTCTTATATTTTCCACTCGAAATTTAATTTTTAAATACTTGATGTTTTTTTTTTCTTCCTTCGAATGCTCGTTTCGCAATTTTAGTACCAATAGATCAAAGCGAAGTAAAAATATCTTGTTGATGAAACATTGAAACCGTTACCAGGTTTCAATATTTATCAAGAATTTGAAATTTCTGGCAGAATTTTATGAGAAACGTGCAGTAATATCCATCGAAAACAGTGATAACAAGATAAAAATTATGGTTGCAGTAAGATAAAATCCTGTATCAATGAGATTCGTATATATGGGATTATCTTATAAGATAAGATATCTTATAAGATAATCCCAATTTCTGGATTCTTATGATAGTATATAGAACATAATATTTTGTGTTAATTATAAAATACTGCAGTTCTTGAATTACGTGTAAAGATTTTATAATTTAACATTTTTACTGCATCCGATGAATGGAAACATCCTATTTTTCACATATATTATCCTCCCTTTGTTGAAAATAATATCTCAGATTATAAAATAAATCAATATACTGTATATTTTCAAATCTCAGAAACAAAAATTGAGATTATTTTTTGTTTCTGAAACCAATAACGTATCGCCAACCTCTAGATATTTTTGAAGTTTCAAATGGAAAAAGTTACCGACCCGTCTTAAACAAAAACTAAATTGCTCGAATCGAATGGAAAAGATATTTATATCGAAAACTACATCTTTTTTTTTTTAAAAAAAAGAAAGAAAGAGCGATATCTAACATTTTTCAAATTCCTAAAGTGAAACCTATACATCTTTAAAACTAAATTACAAACGGATCTAATTTTCTGCACTACAGGATGCAATTCGCTAAACATAACGCCATTCAAACATTGTTTTAACATTTGTTGGTGATTCAACATCAATTGTTATTATTATCGCTGTGATCTTTCATAAATATCATCAGGCAATTAATGTTGACACTTCAACATCAACTATTATTATCACTGTAATCTTTCATCAGTATCATCAAACAATTAATGTCTATGTTTCAACATCTACTGTTTGATGATACCAGTGAAAAGTTACAGTAATGACATAATAACAGTTAACAAATTTTTCTTGATTTTTAACAGATTGCAGTTATTAATGAAGCAGATTTATATAAAATCTGAAAAAATGCGTTGAAATAATTATAATCAAGATTATTCCCGTTGAAAAATGCACCAGATAAGTCAGATTTGCATCTTTAAATAATTTTCTTTTTTCTGAATTTCACCTTAATGAATTACAAGATTAAACTTTTTATCGAAGATATAAAACGACAGTGCATTTACATAAAAAAAAAAATTTTTTTTTTAACGTAAATATTTAAAATTTACCATATTTAATGTCGTGTCGTCATCATCATTTTTGAGTTGATGATATCATTTTACAACATAATATTTTTCAGTATAATTAAATGAAAAAATGCACTTTCTAAATTATTTTCTTAATTACTGTCAAGGTTTTTAAGATTAACTTCTTAAAAAAACAAACTGAACAACTTCAATTATAAGATAGTCTAGAAACGTGATTTACTTTGTGTACATATTCTATCCATGTTGTACTATATTTTGTAAAAGAATAACTAACAACTAGTATATAAATATTTAGAAAATTCGCGATTTAATTAACTTTATATTATTATTTTTTTTAATTTAATTAAATCATGTTTATGCGAAAGCGCCAAACTTCTTATTTCTGCTCCTGTAAATGTGTGTTTTCCTTAAAGTAATCTGATGTGGCAAAGAAAACAACCGGCGGGGCGAACTAGAATTATAAGTAATTTTTTTTTCTTTTTTTTTTTATTAATAAATCATACTTCTTCTTGGCTTTTCCCAACCAAAATTTTATACTTAAAAATAGATAAAAATTTATTTTCGAATTATTAATCTTCATAAAGCGCGTTAGAAGGATCTTTTAAAAAAAAAGCGTTATAAATTTGTTACTTCCGAAAGAAAATTTTATTCTTTTATGAAATTCAACAAATTTAATTTATATGCGCCATAAAAATGTTATTAAAATCATAAAATGTGGCGAAAGGTTTATAACTAAAAACTTTAATTATTGATCTTTGCAAAGACGTTAATTTTCTTATCTTCTATTTCTTAACCATAAATTCTGACTCCATCTATCAAGTTAGAAACGAGTGTGCTAACCAATATAAAAATTCCAATTATTCTTTATGTCTTGAGACACTTAATTGTTATTTTTTATTAGGTCAATGTATGAGAACAAATATATCGAAAGTAATAGAAATAAAATCGTTACTTTTTGGGTTATACCATTAATATTTTTGTTCGTTAATTATAACAGGATGCATATCATTAATTAAGATTAAATCTTGAATTCAGTTTTGATCAACTTAGTAAAGCATCTAAATAATCACCTAATGGAAATTTATGTTTACTTCTAAACATTAAAATTATGGGAAATCTCACCTGTATTGAATGCTTACCTGGAATTGACAGTTTGTTTCATTAACCTTCAGCTAAAGGCGGTGTTACCCAACCGTACTTTTCATGAGTTTTCACCAGACTTCGGAAGGATGCTTCTGCCGATTTGCGGTTAAATTCCTTTCCACTTTTGCATTTTCGAGCTATCCGGCCTTGTCCTTTGACTAAACTGGCCGCAAACTGCATGATAACTGCTTCGACTGTATATGCGGATGCCCAACCTCTAGGAGTTAAAAGTTCCATGCAGATAGCACCACCCTCCATGACGAATCCTTTCTCGATGTGTGGTGAAATTACACGCATGAATGGCGGAGAAAATGGAAAGTTTTCGGGAAAATTTATGTTAATCAGGACGTATGGCGTGTGTGTCTCTTGCATGTCTCGATAAAAATCTGATTCCGGATCGATCTGGTGAAGTTTGATGTTCCAATCGTAGAGGTTGTCGTCTACCAATTCCACCGTGTATGGAGGTTTCTCCGCATTCCTCATCAACCTGGTCATTTCTTGATATTCTTTCATTAATCTTCTTGTACGTACAGCTTGGTTGTGTCTCATAACACTCTCTGATATGACAGCGTCTACTTTGGAAGACTTTTTAGAAGTAGCTGGAACTGATGCATCTGCTGGACTGATTTTTGAGTCTCTTCTTGACACTCTTGGACTTTCGTATTGGCCTAACAACCTCGCTGCAAACTGTCGACTGGGTGAACCACGATTTTTTTTTCTCCGTTCGTCGGAAAGTCTATCGGTAGATTTAAACAATTTTCTAAAAGCTGAAGCCATCTTTATGGACAATCCAGCATATCTCTAGATCATCTCCTGTAACAGAATTAGTTCTGAGCAAGTTCTTGTCTCTTTTTTTTTTTTTCTTAAGTTAACTGCTCTTAATAAGTTATAAAACACTGTATTACTATCAAGAATAGAATTATTTAAAGCCAAAAACTACTAAATTTATTATAAAAATTCGAAAAAAATCATTTAAATTATTCAAAATATATATTTTTTCCCCCACTTTTCGGTATATTTAATTACGCGTGTTAGTTTGGGAATTTAGTTTGAATAATCAAATAACAATTTTTCAAGATAATTATTTCCAGTTTAAATTTATCATTTTTATTGCTCCGATTGTTTAAAAAAAAATCGCAAAATTGAATTTTTGCCATTCTTTAAATGCTGAAAGAAAAACGTAATAGAATATTAATTACTCATCTCTTTAATTAAAGAAACATTTATACGGCCTGAATGACCTATAAACATTTTGGTGCGAGAGAACTTCCTTGTGCATAAAAAAAAAAATAAAAATAAAACATAAATTTATATTTGCGCTAAAGGAAAATTAATATATGTATCCCTTAATAAAAATGGATGTCCTGGCAACAACTACTTAAACTCGATTACGTATTTGATAGTAATTTGAATATTCATTCGTTAAGGATGAATGAATTTTTCTCGTCACATCATTTATCGATTTTTGCGGGCTGTAGCAACATATTTTTATATTTTTTTTTTTAATTAATTGATTTGTTCGCAAAATATATTTTAAATACTCGTTCCGCATAATCGTGTCTTCGTTATTTAAACCTTGGCATATTTTTTTTATTTTTTATTTTATTTTATAACATAGTCTATAGAAATTTGTCTTTGGTAACATGTTTTGATCACAACGTAAAATGAAAAATTAGTTACATAACAAACAGGCATTAATTATTAACTTAAAACGCTTCATTAGAGTTTGTTTAGTGATACTTTCAAATTTTGATTACCATAATTTTTCTTTGTGATTAAGAGCTAACTAAACACATTTTTAAATTCGCTTTTCTCGCCTTTTTAACATAATGGAGTTCCCCTTGACGTTTAATAAATGGACGCAATTTTCGCAGTTTTTTTTTTTTTTAAACAGTCTAATGTGCGTATAAATAACGACATTTTTCCGAAAACCAGAAAAAAAAATCTAGTCTAAGTACAATTGCTATTATTCAAACAAAATTCTGCCAGTTTTTATTATAAAATTTAATAAATTTCAATTTTTAGTAAAAAATAATCGCTATAAACTAGAAAAAAGTTTTAGTTTACTATTACTATAAATCTACAGTTTTTATCTGTTTCGTGGTATCTATACTTGATATAATTCAGTAAAATTCTAGTACATTTACATTAAAATTGCTATAAATCAGCAATTTTCTGACATATATACTATAGTTAAACTAGCAAACTTCTAGTGTGTGTGTACTAGTTATAATATTATAACAAAATTCTAGTGTATCTAGTATAAATTTCCGATGTACGTGATTTTCGATAAATCAGCAAAATTCTAGCATACTTACACTTGCTCAAAATTCTAGTCGTGTAATATATCTATTTACAACTGATATGCTAGTAATATTGCTAGTGTATCTACTATTACCTTAAATCAGCAAAACTCTCGCTATGTGCACTTGCTATATAAATCAGCCACGTCGCTATTTTATCTACAATCGCTATAAAACCAGTAAAATTCTAAAGCATCTGATATTGTTATAAAGCAGTAAAAAAATTCTAACGTAGCCGATATTGCTATAAACCAGTAAAATTCTAGCGTATCTGCAACTCTTACGCTATTTGGAAGAATTCCAATAGACAGGTATTCGTTATGGAACCGAAAGACTATGTGAGAAAACGAGAGAGATTCAACCGTGCCAGAAGTGGATAATGACTCTAATTAAACGCAGATATAAACCTTCTTCTTCTTTTCTTTTTTTGTTTTCCTAATGCTGCGTTATAGCAAATTACTTTATAAAGCTATTTACAACTAATAAAAATCGCTTACGATGCGAACCAACCTAAATATTTTAAGAATTTCATTTAGAAATAACGATTGTTTCTGTTAAATGACGCACTGGACGTTTTAATGTTCAAATATCTGACACCGAATGTAATTAATTACTTCGAAATATGAAAATCGATACGTCCATAATTGGTCATTATTTATTTTTCTCTCCTTAAAAATAGATTTCAAACAACCTGCGTCAGAATCATATAGCAATTTTTCTGCTTTCTCTCCTCTCCTGCAAATATTATAGATTACTGTATATGTATATATATAACCATTTTAATATATTCTGAATAAAAATTTATATATATCAGAATATAAGGATAACTCCATTAATATTTTACGTCAGTATTTCATCTTCCGAAGTGCTTCATCACTTATTAAGCGGAGAAAAAAAAACTCGTTATAAATTATTTCGGTTAAGTTTGTCGACGAAAAAAAAACAACACGTGTGACGTAAATAATGACAAAAATGTATTACACGGTACATTAAAATGGACTGTAAATTTCTCTCCCGTTGTCAATAGCGATAAATAATAATTTTTGATGCGCTGCTATTATTTTTCACAAATTATCAGCCGGACCAGCGGGAGAAATAAATGTCTAACGCTCTATTTGTTCTCCTAGAGTGCCAGAGAGAGAGTGTGCATTCTATAAGAGTTGTGCTACCTTGTCAGCATCATCGATTACTGATTCGTAATGTTGACCTTTTCTGAGGGCAGCGTAGACGATTGCAGATAGTAATACCGGCCTTTCATTCAATATTTATTTAGGGAGGAATAAAAAAAAAAAAATGTCGAACTGCTTTTATATCTTGAATTATTTTTCACTTCTACGTCCTTGGAACTTTAGTTTTCGTTAGGTGAGAATTGGATTAATGCCACTCGCTTCTCTCTACCTTATTCAGCTTCAAGGACAATATTAAATTTACAAAGGCAAAGAGTTTAAAGGCGAAAGAGAAAAAAAAAAAACGCGCTTTACAAATCGATACGTTTCGCGAATGCGACGAAAATTAATTAATAAGAGGATTTGGTCTACAAAATTACGAAATTTAGATAGCAGTATTTTAAGATTGTTTATTTTTCGCGTTTTTTAACAGTAGTCGGAGGAGATAAAAACTGGAAAACATTCGTGTGTGCCATCCGTGAATCCATTAAGCGCCCCTTCATAATTGAACGCAAAAGCAGCTTTCAACGTCTTGTGTCTTGACGTCACGGAAAAGATCGATTTGGAAAAAACACTTCGCACCAATAATAAGTAAAAAAAATAAAAAAAATACCGAATTCTTCACTAAAATTTGTGAAAAATAGCCAAAAGTTCTTACAAGGTGAAAGTCTCCATTATGTATAGGCGCCTCCTTACGTTAACCAGAACAAAACCAGATAAAGTTTTATGTTTCATAAACCGGAAGAAAGGAAGCGAACGATCGATAAATTTCTAATTTGATAAGAAGAAAAAAAAAATTTTTTTTTTTAAATTAGATTAGTGAAAACGTATCCGAATATAGTAATTGCATCCAGTGGTACAGATGTTGTTTCTACTAATATAAAAATTCATTTTTGTGTGTATAGAGAGGAGTTGCGGAAGGAAACGTAATATATTCCAGAAAAATGAAATTCTCTAGAGTAGCCTGTATAAATGTACTATCTTCTGAGTGAGTTGCATATAGAAAGAAACATGATGTACTTCCCAACGAAAAAAAAAAAAAAAAAAAAAAATTCAATTGATAGAAGAAACCTTTTTGACTTTAGTAAATATCATTTCCAAGAAAACGCTTATATTCGCAAGAAAGAAAAATATATAAAAATTGAAACAACCTAAATCTTCAATTATGAAAAAAGCAAAACTACGTTTTTATGACACAGGTAGAGTACATCAATAGAAAACGTTTTATATAGCAAAGTATTATATAGAATTTAGAGAGATTCTGATTGAAATAATACATCGCCTGTAAAAACTCCTACACGTTTCTTTTTTTTTAATAAATAAAATAAAATACTTACGAATAGTTTAATTACTTTTCAAATTTACATATTTTTTAAAAACTATTTACCGAATATTCGAGATAAATATGAATTAATGATCGCAATACAGTCTTATAAAAGGGGGAATAGAGAATATTTTTGATATTCCAAACCGTATAAATTCTTATGTCGAACGACTTTATTTTATCGATTAGCAGCTATCACAACACACATAAAAGTTATAAACAATGTCTTTGAGATGTAAGGAAGCCGTTGGAAATTTTAAACAAATATTCTTTAAATAATTAACCCGATAATAGTTAAAACGATCCAAATGTGGTAATTATTATTATTATTTTTTTCGAAACGTTAATTTATAAATAACCAATAACCGTATAAATTCGTAATAACCACATATGTGTAGAGTGTTATAAATACGTTAAAAATCGTAATAAAGTTATTAAATCTAACAATTAACTCATAATAATTACAACAAAGCGGAGACTTACCAGTACATCGGAACTCCTGTGCCACACTATCTAGCAGACTAAAAACGAATGGCAGAGGGCGATCACGTGACTAACTGGCTCCTGCATTCGACTCGGCTGGAGCATGGCCACACTGCGAGGATCAATATCTCCCCTGCTGAAACCTATCTAAATATTCGACGTTTTAAAATCCGTATAACGACGTTCTACTCTCTTACTTTTAAATTATTTTCTGTTGTTTAAATAAATATTACGCTTAATTGTAAACAAATTATCGACTAGCTTTTGTTTTTTTTTTTTTTTTTTTTTTTTTTTTGAACGTCTTGAGAGAAAAATTTATATCGAATTCGAACGGTTTATGTAGGTTATAATTTTAGACAATTAACCTTTATTTTTATGTAAACAAAAAATAGTTCGCTGAATTGTTTATCAGCTGTTTTTTATAATTTAATTATTTTTTTTTCAATTTATTGTTACACAGTTATTAATAATCTTCCTTAATTTTCTTTTCCTTAATATATATTTTTAATATTTATGACAACTGTGATTTTCACGGGCTGAATGCGATTAACATTTAAAAAAGAAAAAAAAAAAGAGAGACTAATAGCGTGATTAAGTTGGCATACAAATATATTTTATATATCAAATTTTCCTCCTAAAAATTTAAAAGCAGTTGTTTTCCTGTTGTTTCCAGTTGTCCTGCTTTTGTTTTTTTTTTTTCCTTCTTCTTCTTCCTAATTTTTATCAGAGAATTAAGGAGGAAAAATTGTCGATCGTTCTTTGCTAAAATTTAATTATTGTTCCTTGATAAACTTAGACACCGAACGTCCATACTTTTACCAATAGTTTAAAATGGCAGAGTAAATAAAAATATTTTTCTCGGATTAAAATTATGTTTTAATCATATAAATTAAATTCTTTTAATTTAATTAAAAGTCTAAATAAAATTTATGAAGGTAGAGAACAGTTCTAAATTTACTTTCGAGTTAATTTTAAAAAAGGAAAAGAAAATATTTTAACTATTAAGATGTCTTCTAAAAATTACGCTACATCATTATAAGTTGTAGAAGGCGATTATATTAAAGTTATTTTATACTTGGCTAGAAAGATGACGTTATTAATTACAATTTTAAGACGAAAAGCTGTGAAAATCTGGTCGAAATTGCTCATTTCAGATGCCGAAAGTACTGAAGTGTTATTGATTCTCTAGCAACATTGATAATCGTTTTTCGTTATAATAGGAATGCATCGCATTTTTTAAGTCGACACTTAAGATATTTTCTCGTTAAAACAAAGGCAAATTTTTTTTTCTTCATTTCGACATTACTTGGCTATAAAATTCGTAGTTTATAAAAATAAATTAGAAATCAACCGTTCTGGAATCAGTTTTCCGGTGTTCGTCTCATCCATATGCATTGATCCATATGCATTGCGAGTCTAGGCGCTTTCATTTTCGATACGAATTTTTCTAATCATATTTTGATATTTATGATATTCGACTTAGAATATAATACGTCCGCACTTTTACTTTTAGATTAATAAAGATGGATACTTGTTTGTCTTTATAATATTTTTGCTATTTACCGATTCATAAATTATTCAAAATTCTATAAGTACGTGTTTCACAAAAGTGGAAGTGGAGAACATTTCTCTAGGCGGGAAAAAAAAAATTATTGATGCTTTCGATGTAAATTCTCTCATAAAATTTTTTCAGTTATAATTATCTTTATGCATCTCATTATTATTATTATTATTTTTTCTGTCATCAAAGAAGACCGTGATACATTCGTACTTACAATAATAAATATTGTATAAGTTTAATTATGACTTTGTTTTTGCGTATTTTTATTTTATTACTATTATTTATGTCGGTTAAAATTTGATAAATAGATGCAAATTATGTTAATTTTTTAACGTAAAATTTATTTTATCGATGCAATATAATATTCTGTTTATAAACGATTTAAACAGCTCATGAAGCGTAAGCAAATCTCTTACAATTCTGAATTCCTCAGTTCTATAATTTAGAAATCACAGATGGTGGCTACTGCGTGACTCAACCAGTATCATTTATATTTATGGCTATTAAATTGTTGCCAGAAAATTCAATCGTTTTGTAAACGAGCATCAAGCGCTAACCAGGATCTCTACAGCCACCACGTACGTAATCATTTTTACTGATTTAAAAACAGAATTACAATGTTTATGTAATAATTTTTACTGGTTTTGAAAACAATGTTTATTTATATTCGACAAATGCGTTGCAGTAATTCTATCAATTAAACGAATAAATATGACTGTAATTCTCAAAAAATAATAAATCAAATTATTTTTTTTTTTTCACGCTTCCAGGACGTGTCTTATATTGTTACAATGACGTGATATGAAACGTAATGTCTTCCTCCAGAATTCCGAACCAGACAGAATTATATCTGAGTTATAAATTAGTCAGAATTTCATGGGAGAATTCCAGTAATATCGATTATCATCTCTTATTCTGTACATCGTAATAATGTTACCGTGTATTATTATATAAATTCTTATATATCGGCTTAATAAGCGGCTAAGTTGAAAGGATGCGAATATTTCTTGATGACCGTGAAGAAAAATTGATAAAGAGGATTACTAAGATTAACAATTGGATCAGTTTCGTTAATCAGTTATAAACTTTATAACAAATCTGATTATTCAATGAAAGAACCTCTACGGATTCTTAATACAAACAATATCAACAAAAAAATAATAATTTAATCTGACAATCTAAACGTTTATTCTTCTTTTATTATTCAAAATGTAAAAAAAAAAAAATGGATTTAATAACCAACTTAAAATTTTGTAAATATTTTTGTAGTGAATTTAGTAAAAATAAAAAAAAAAGACATTTAAAATTTTTATGTGAAATTTGTATAGTTATGTTTGTATATCTCTATCCATTTTTTTAAAATCATATCTGTTATAGATCTATTAATTAATTGATGCTAAATTTTTATAATATATTTAAATTATGTTATGGTTATGTTACAATAGATAAATTTAGCATTTACTGGAAGATTATGCTTACAGTGTATTGATGAGTATAACGAAGGGGATCGATGATACAAATTTGGCTTCCCCTGAAAATTTTTACAAAATGGATTCGATTACTCAATACATTGAAATATAGCTTTGAAAACACATCATTAAATTATATTTTCTTGTCAGTCGTTTCAATACCTGTTCATCTCTATTCATTATAATCTCTCTATTTATATAAGGTAAGTCAGGGAAATATGGCGACAGTTTCTTTCAAAAGCGTTTGCTTTGATCTGTTTGAAAATAAAAATAAAATTCATTCGTAAGAATAATTTACAGTTTATTAAAATAATGGAAAGACGAGAAAAGATTTTTAAAAGTTTAAATAATTCCAAAAGATTAATCGAAAAAAAAAAAAAATATATGCGAAGTGCCATGTTACTCCAAGTGCTGAATAATATGATAACAGCTAAAGCTTAATATTGTTACGACATTAAAATATATTTAAATATTAAAATAAATATGAAAACGGGTAATATATTAAAATTAGAAAATTTTACTAGTACGTAAGATAGATTTTATTTGCTCTTCGAAACAGTACAACATTCAATAACAACTTCAATATTCTCAAATCAACTGTATTCGTTTGATCATATTGTATGTCAAACGAATACATTAGTTTTGACATACAGTATGATCAAATTCGAATTAATATCCCGATGTCCCTGCGGCATATTGCGCCAATATCAATCTAACTGCCAAAATTCAAATTAATAACCGACAGAAATGTAATGGCTGCATTCAAAATAACAAAATGACTACAAAATACCATGCAGTCCGACATATGCGCATATCCGTCTTTCTCAATTTTGGCTTTGAATAATAACAAATTGAAAAACTAATAAAAAAAATTTTCATGATGTTAGCGGTCACCTAATTTTCAGACAAAATTAGTAATTAATTGCGAAGAATCGAAGATGTCTGTCATCTGACATTTAGCGCCGACCTCGACTGATACATGCACATGAACAGATCATCCTAAATTGTCTTATTATTAAAATAATGCCTTATTTCCATCAGTGCGACATATTTTCCAATGGGGCGTATTCCTCCCAACATACAATAAATAAAATGGAAAAATTTTTCCCATCAGTTGATTAACGTTTATAATGGAAATGCAAATGAATTGAGAAATTTCTAATGTTGAATGCTGGAGTTATTATTTAATATACCATACAAAACAAGTTATATAATTCTGGATTTTCCTAACAATTTTTGTTACTCTAATAGAATCGAGTTTTGTTTTTTATTCAAATTGCATTTCGAAATTTATAATAATATAAAAATTGTTTCCAAATGAATTGTTTTTTTACCTTCTACGGTGCAGTTTAAGAATTTAATCTACACGATTATTAATTTTAAATCATTTTTCTTTTCGTTTTTATTCGAATTTTATTTAGTATTTGATTTATTGATTAAAAATATTTTAATTATTGCCGTAGACTACCTTTTCTTAAAACCATCACTAGTATAAGTATACAACTTTGTTCAGGAAGAAAAATAAAATAATTTAAACAAATATATTAAAAAAAATTTTTTTAAATGATCATTGCCGATTTTAATAAATCTCGAATAGAACAGATGCATTGTTAAATGCAAAATTTCCCTTAGGCAAGCAGAATTAGCATTTATATTTGGACGGAAAACATTTCATATACAATGGGAATTGATCGCTTAGATAACTATTCACATTTCTGTAGAAATGTCTACATCTTGATAATAGTAGAATTGTGCATTATAATAACGGTTTATCAAATTCAGATGATTAAATAAATGTTGAAATTCTTTTTCTTTCTTTTTAGAAATATTGAATTCTACATTACCAACTTATAAAATTTGAAAACACAATTTTCTCATTCCCCTTTTTTTTTATTATTATTTGCATAAGGAAGTCCAATAATGTCTTGGAGAATACCGAAAGAATAGGAGATTGAATTCCAATATCTAATACACCTGTTTATACATCTGTTTTTAGGTTAATATAACATTTATTATTTATTTTAATAAATTTTGAACTACTAGATTAAATTTTATAAAATTTAGCAAGGTGGTCGAGCTATTAAAATTGGATTTTAAGAAAGGTAATTAACTCTATAGTGGCTACAGATTCAATTGTTTAAAACTGTCGGACTGAGACTTCCTGAAATAATTACTAAACTATTTAATAGATTTTTATGATAATCAACGTATAAGTTATGCTATTGTCGACGATATCGATGGTATATTTTAATCCAATAACTTTAACCATTTCGAAATAAAGGCTATCGTTGATTACTGCAGAATTTTCGATATCCCAACCGCATTTTTGGAGACTTAGCTGTTATAAACAGGTATACTAGAGACCTTATCTTTTATCATTAAATTAAAATACATATTACAGTTTTTCATTACATTATACAGTCACACTATATACTGTAATGATATACAGTATATAGTGTGACTACAGGAGGAGGTCGGGAGAGTTGAACCATGTTTTACTTGAAAGCCCATAAAATCTAATGTATGAGATGCAACGATTTTATATTTATGTCATAATATAGCTTTGCTATTTGACTACACTTTGAGTATTTTGCCATTTAAATACCTTAATAAATGTAAGCACAAAATCAAAATTTAAAAAAAAAATGAGATTTGGCTCATCTCTTCCCAAGGGATGGGAGATTTGACCATGTCCTAATAACTAGGAAACAAATTAAAAAAATACAAATTTTCTTTACCTTATATCGAGAAATCACAACGTTTATACATGACAATAGTTACAAGCCATATTTTAATTGAGGTTTTTAAAAAAAATTACCAAAAAATGGAACATTCAATAAACACGAATGAGATCAATTATTTTTGAGATCAGTCATTTATTAAGTAGTAAGAACTTAAATATCAACTTGGGAAAAAATGGAGGTAGAGGCAAGCCAAAGAAGTGTTGGGAATTAGTTGGAAAATTAGAAATGTTGGGAAGTGTTAATGGAGTTGAGAATTAGTGAGGATTTGGTAAGGAAAATGAGAGAATGAAAGACTATAGGAGACTCTTCCACTCTCTCCTATTCCTCGCCAAATTCCCAATAGCCCATTCCGACATATAGGAAAATATGAAAAAAATTTGCAAATTCATTCCATTCTAAATGTGCTAATGAAAATTCGAACTCTATATTATTACTCCAAAATTATCACGCATTCAATATTTTTTTAGATGAATTTAAGCAAAAATACAATAGCGAATGAATTTATCTAATTTAATATTCTAAAAATTTTCAATTTTTGAGAACCTCAGGCTGCGCCTAGTATATCTAGTGGAAAACGCGGCACTGCTCAATACACCATATTTAATGAGACTGGTAAGACGCAAGCGATGTTACAGACGTAACTGGCAAATAAATTCGATTCTTGCCAAATATATATTTTCCCTCTAATCTCGAATTTGTTTATATTTTTAAAAAAGTCATATTTTAATTAAATAATAAAGTCTATTATATTCGTTCTGATTACAATGAATTTTGCTTACGGTTGGCCGATGTAAATGAAATTCTATTTTCGTTTCTAATAAAACCGCGAAGTAGAACGTGCGATATCGTTTTCAATTCAATACTAATTTTTCCTTAATTAAAACGTTTTTATTCACGTGTTTAAAAATCCTATTTTTCATTTCAGAATCTTTTTATTTTCATAAAATTCCTGGGCGTATACACAAATAGATATGGTATATCAAATATACATTGTTACTTTTCTTAACACTAAATTAAATATCATCACATTGCCAACACTTCTATTAGCACTACAATTACAATTAATAACTAATGTTTTCATACATAACACTTCAGGACTGATAGCAATAGATTTTCAACTCTTGAATTTTAATAAAAAAAAATAAAGAAATAAATTTCGTGAATGTTTCTCCACTATTAAAAATATTTTTTCGAATTTTCGAAATGTTTTTCTAATTATTTGAAAAGTTTTATCAACATTTTCATATGTTTTTGTTTATTACGAAAACTTTTTGTTATTTATTGAAATATTTGTGTTAATTGATGATAAAAAATTATAGATATTTCAGATAATTTACCAATATAGGCCGTAAAACTTGCAACACAATACATCATAAAATATAATAGCCTACTAATGAATTTTTGTAAGATTTTGGATAGGAATTTGCATCTTATCAGCATAAGTATATTAAATATTTCAGATAAACGATTCTGGAACTACCGAATTGCTAATTGTGCGAACATGTGCTTTATTTTGAAATGATTAAAGATAAACGATTAAAATAGGTATATATGTCATCAAAATTATCTTCTATATAATCTATATATTTAATATTACAAAAATATATTAAATATCTATATTTTTGTAGTAATTACTATTGAATAGTATAGTAATTATTATAGAGAATCTACAATTCCTTCAGTTAGCTCCTTAGTAATCTCCCTGATTGGAAAGGAGCGTAAAAATACAAAAAAAAAAAAAAAAAAAATCCCTGAGTTAGTTATTGTAGATTATAGTTATTCCCTGTAATAGTAATAATTATTGCAAGTATAGTCTATTCGCTATAACCTTTCCCATGCATCCGCGCGAAATAGTTCCCAAAATCGGAAGTGTTTTGTAATATTTAAACTATTAAATATATAATTGAATTGCTTCTAATCATAGTAATTAAGATGATTAAGATTTTTGGTTAGCAATTTAGTATTCTTTTGCTTGTA
>WUQG02011118.1:0-11868 GCA_011317285.2 Androctonus mauritanicus
CATTCGGCTTCCTATTTCGTAAGATAATGTCGTTTACGGTATAACAAATTATTCCTTTGTCGAAAAAGTTTGGCAAATATTTCTTGGATTTTATGTATAAGTGCGACGAAACGACTCTGGGGAAATAAAAATAATAGCGTACAAATGCGAAAACGTATAAATGGAAAACGTGCAAGTGGGATGATATTACATGCAAAATCGAAAGAGTGTACAAAATGTACTAGTGCGAAATCGAATACAACGTACAAATCGAAAGAGTGTACAACGCACAAGTGCGAAAAACATAGAAGTGAGAAACGTATAAACGAGATTCTACCATAATAATAAAAGTTGATGATAAATTAATATAGAAATGCTATTCATTGATAACATGCAGTAATGTACTACATGCACATGTTGATCATAAATCTAAGAACTACCTTCATACTTTTTCGTGCAATCATTAGTGGCTTATCTTAATTGTATTTAATTATATATCTGCTTATACAATCGGTGAAAATTAAACTGCCTGTAAACTTTAAAATAGGTAAATGAGGACACTGATATTGTAGCAACTGAAATTTCATTTAAAAATTCAAAATATTCGTTTGATTAATTTTTTCTTATGCCTGTTTGCATAATCTGACTAGAGCAAATAGAACAAGTAATTATGGAAAGAGCTGATTCGCTTAATTTCTGGATGCATCTCTTATTTTGTAATGATTAAAGATATGAAAATTAAAATATATGCTATCAAAAATCATCTTTAACGGCATAATTCATGTTTTCAATGTCATAAAAAATTATCAAATACAGTAATTCTGTAATTATTATAGGAAATTCAGATTATGAATTTCCTAGATGAAGACTAAATGGATGTGATGCCGTATGATACACAAATATCATCATAAATACATCTTAATAATTATTTTTAAATCTATATCTAGTAGTTATTGAAATACACTTTTCTATAAGCATAATCATAAAGAAATCAATGTGTCAAGTTAATCCAGATGATCACATTACATTTATTTTCTAAGCTATAGAATATTTTCCAAAAACATTATAAAATAAATAACAACTTTTTAACTTCACCCATTATTACATCAAATATCAAATCGGAGAGATTCAAAATTAAAATTGCTCTTAAAACTTTACCACTAAAACTACGAATTAACGATAATAAACAGTAAGAAAGACCTTATATGGGAAGAAAGTCATCCTTTTATACTATCAATACATTTATGTAGAATAAATAATCTATTAAAAATTATAGAATTAATACATAAAATTTTTCAAAAAAATTCTTAAGCTTACTTGATATTTTCCTTTGTTAATGTAAAATAAATATTGTAGTTAAAATATCGAAAAACTTAAAAAAATTATTATATATCAGATACTTAGAAGAAAAGGTATAAAATATATTCTACTTCTAATAAGTTACACTAGTAAATATTTAGAATAAGAGAAAAAATTCGTCACAAAACGGAAATTTCCCTAGTTTTTAAAATCTAAATAAATTATTTTCAGTTTTTTTCGGCAATCAAATTTTATTATACAATTTATAAAACAAAATATTTTTTTTTAATCAAATCTCAAAATTTTCTATTCAGTTTTAAAATTGGCTATTGACAGATCTTCATCGCAAGAGCCGGTTTTATACGGTGTAATTACATATTGTAGATTTTACCAAAGATAAAAAATAGATAGATAAAAAGCCACAAATGTTAAGGTGTTAAAATTGTTTTCTAATTTTAAGCTAAACATTGTTTCACCTGCGGTTTCAAAAATGTTTTCTTCTCTCCTCATAACGAAATGACATTTTATGGTGCAATTGTTTGAAGCCAACTAAATTCATTAACTTAATAGCTGCTTTGTCTCCTTGAATGCTTTTTAGCCATTAGAGAGTTTAGCTTAACAAATTTAAATAGCATTTCTATTTAACTGCACTATATTCATTTAAATAAATAAAAATTTACAACATCCACAAATTAAAATGTTATTATAATAATCAGAAAACTTATTGAGAGAGAATGAATTGCAGTAATTAAACAATAATTTATTTATTTTGTATAATAGAAACTCTAATAAAGCCATTTTAGCATTTAGATAGGGAAATCTAATTGCTTTAAAAGTAGTTTACAACCTGCTTATTGTTTTAAACCCTAAATTTTAAATATTTTAAGGTACAAAATAGTGGAAAACTAATTTTTATTTTTATAAATTAATATTAACATTTTACATATAAATTCAGTAGATTGTCTTAATAATTTATTCATAAATTATTTTTATATTTATATACTACATATTACATTTCGATATAAATTTATTATAGTTTTTTAAGTAAAATTTATTTATTATACTCATTAATCGTCACATAATTTATTTTATGAGGATTTACAAACGACTTACTCGTTGACTAATTGACTTCTATTTATGATTAATCTCCCAGAAATTCTTTAGATCGTCACTATTCACTATTCATTTATTTTTGTATTGGTATATAATGAGAAGATTGATTACAGGTGGGTGCTTGACAGCTTTCCCAGATGTATAATTGATTAAGGTGTTTTATGGTTCGAAAGAGGAGAGAAGTAAAATCGCTAGGGATTCATTAACTTTTCTTTGCTGTTTCTATAAAGTTTCTATGGGATTATGTTAGTCGGCAACTGCATCGGTTTCTTTTATCACCACTGCTGTAGGTCAACGATTCGAAAAACTAATTAAGATTTTTATAATGAATTTCGAACTTTATATAATTTTGGAATATATTAGAAATATTCTTTTTAAAATTATTTATTAAAAATTATAGAATGAAGATGCAAATATATATATTAACTTGAATTAGAAACTAATTTAGATTCTGTAAATTCTTATTATTTTCTTAAATTTTTATTATAGACGACGAACATATGTATAAAATTTTACATATTTTGTAACAAATCTTTATTAATAATTTAATATATACAGTAGATAAATATTTGCAGTTTTCAGATTCCACAACTTCTCTAACTCATGTTATAGTGTTGTCATTTAAAGAATTTTTTGGTATTATGGCAAATCCGGGTTAAGTATCTAAAATCTGTTATTATGGATAAAAGATTTGAAACTTTTCAAAAATGTTTAAATTTCTTTGCTTATCTATATGATGTTAATTGAATTGCAAGAACAAATCGATTACATTTGATAAGTTTATAAAGTCTGATCTTTGAGAAAAGATATTGCATTGAACTTTTCGAACTTACACTGATCACCGGATGAAATTGTTAGAAATTTTTATAATTTCTAGCAATTTCAGGAATCTATATTATCTGAATTATCGTTTAAAATAAAAACTAGCAAATCAATTGATTAGATCTCTATAAATAATGCATATAGTTTTCGAAAGCACCTACTGTATTTAATTAAATAAGAATATCTTTTTTCTGTTATCCGTTCATAGTTCAGTGATCTAGTCTACCTCTTCGAATATCGAGATATTTCCGCTTTTGTCAACATCAGCATTTTTGCTGCCACCAAGTACACGCAACAGTTTTCTAATTACTCGGATCGGGTTGAATCTCTTACAATTTATTTTAGATAGAGATATAGACTAGTAGGCTATCCCAAAGTATAGTACGCGCAATCCTAAGAGTGCGTAAGAAATTTTCAGAGTTGCGTGAGTTTTGTTCGCATATATCTGTTGTATGGAGTGTGTGTCATTTATTCTTTATTGATAAAAGGAATGATAAAAAATTTTAAAAATTTGGAGACCGCTAATCTACATCAGCTATTCACTTACTTAATCAACTTGGAATTGATAAAAAGATTCTGTTTGCAACTTACTGATGCATTTCTTTTACAAAATAATCAAAATATTTACAAAACACTCTGTAGTACGGCTCTTTCTAAACTTTTTAGAACCCGATCAATTTTCAGAATGACAAATCATCGCGATCCATTTAGTTCTAATGGATAAGAGCTACTGTATCAGAAAACTTAATTGTAATTTAACTTGTAATTTTTATCCATTGTTTGGTTGTTTAATTATAAAATGTTCATAGGCCTACTTCAAAAACTTTTCGCGAATCACCAAAAATTCTGTTTGCAACTTACTGATGCATTAGCTTGCGAAGTTTTCCCAAACAATGGGAGCACAGACACAGAAAGTTTGGAAACCACTGCTTTAGAAGAAATATCAAGCGATAATTTATCTGAATTGAATCTTTTTTTTTGTCAAAAGATGACGCCACTTTCCATTCAGTAAGTGGTGGGCGAAACAAGTTCTTCCAGTCTGCCCACACATGCAAAAGGATGATGGTTATCCGGATTGTAGAGGACAAGGATTGACATTTAAATTGGTTGCACATTCAATTCTTTATTGATAAAAAAATTACAAAATTGAAATTTATAAGAAAATTGAAATATTTTGCATTTTTTAAATTTTATAGATGATGATATAATTAATCCATACCAGAATCATTCATAATAATAAAAATATAATATAGGCCTAAATTAAATTAAATATAAATTTGAAGTTTTTATTAGATTTGATCAAAATTCCATCATTATTGGAGATAAATTGATTACTTATTGCTATAAAAAATATATTGTTAAATATACTTCTATATTAAAAATTAATTGTTATTAATAATAAATATTTGCTAATAAATCATCATTAATAACAAATTGTTATTGATAAAAATTAATAACAATTTATTATATACAACTAAATTTAAATTTTATTGCATATTAAATTTTCTCTACAAATATTTTTTTTTTTTTTGTTTATAAATAGGAAAAATTCTCCGTGTAGAAGGATCAAACAAAAATTATTATTTGAATAAATATATTTTCTAGAATTGGCCTAATTTTTACGAAAAGGCTGATAAGCTAGAAACTATTTCCCGGAAGTATTGAATGTTGACTAAATGCGTTAGGTGGCACTATAAGCAAACAGCTGCTCTATAAAAAAAAAAAAAAATATATTTATAATAATTACAATTTCCTAAATTGTTAAATTGTTTTTTTTTATTATTATTATATTTCATTCAAAATTTTCGTAATTCTTTCTAATTAGCATTTATAATTTTAACATAATTTTATCTAGCTTTCATATCATTATTTTTTAAGTTTTAAATGATTAAAATACTGAATATTAGACTAGCAGAAGCTGATTAAACTAGACTCGCCCAATGTAGGAATTTGGCCACGTGTAGATTTGAATCAGTAGTCTTTGTATGACTAAATCATTTTTGAGTTATCATTTTATATAATAATTAGAAAATTAAATGCGTTTTCATCTTATAAAACTTACAATTTCAGTATATGTTTTCACTTGCCATTCCAGTGGAATTGTGCAGATCAAATTTTTTTAAAGAAAATAATTTTTTTTTTTAAATTTATAAAATTTTACGAAAATCGTTTAAGTATGTTTATTAAATTAGAAACATTTAAGAAATATTATGAAAATAATTTGTAAATAAAAATAAAACATGTGAACATGCTTATCATAGTTTAATAGGAAAATTTTAACTATGAAGTTTATTGATGATGATAAAAATACTTATTGATTCAGTTTAAAATTCAGGACTCTTTTCCTTTTAATTTTCGGGTAGATTACTGTAAATATTTATATATTGTATATATGGTACTGTATATTCTAAACGTAGCATTTAATGATTTTAATAATTTAAAAATTATTTATAATGATTAAAATTATAATAATTTAATTATAGATTAATGATAAAATGTTGATCCAGATCAGTTTATATAGATTGTTATAAGAAAATATCATACGAACTATTCATATTAACACATATTAAACTAGAAAATAATAAATTGAAATGAAAAATAAAATTTCCGAATATTGCGAAAGTCGATTATTTAAAAGCTATCGAAAAATTTACTCATTTGCATAGATTTATAAATTTTATATGATATTTTCTTTCGATTATCCTTTTTATTCAAAACACAAAATGTTATTCTCCGTCTTAACTCTTGACTTAAAAAATATTTAAATTTGGAATCTTGTGGATTATCGGAGAAGTGAGTGGAATCTAGAAAACGCCTCTACAGCAAAGGCGCTGCACTCACCTTTTACATTTTAACACTATAACATTTTTACTTTATTTTAACTAAAAACAAATTTTAAAATTTATTTAATAAATATATCAATTTTTTATGCTTAAAATTCATACAATTATGGTAAACCGTTATGTTTTTATTAAAAAACTTAATAATGGAATGGCAGCTTTCCATTATAACATATCGGCGCGAGATTATAGCTCTCGGTCGTCAGCTGGAAGTTGCTCATTTCTACGAATTTTTTTCAATGTTTTTGTCATAGAAGCTGAATGTCGGCGGAAGTATTGTATACTAAGGTAGATATCGTTAGCTTATTGTAATTTATTCGTATAATTATGATTTTATAAAATCTTCATTAACAGTTTTGTTTTCTGGCTTTATGAATCTGGCAGGTAAGCCTCCTTTTAGGGTTAACACACATGCAAAGGAAACGCATTTCCTCGGGAAACTTTTTATCAATAAACGATCGCACACTTACAATCAATTTTATAAACGTATAAAATCCTAGAACTTTATTTAAATAATTTTTTAAAATTAAACTGAATTTTATCATCTATTAAAAATCGAATGAAGTATACTGAATTTCAATACACCGAAAATATTGTTACGTAGCAGAAACAGAATTAATCAATTTTAAAAACTTCTTAAAATTAACTATTTATGAATATAAAAACTTATTAAAAAGCAAAATTGGATTATTTTTAAATACATCGATTCTATTTTGTAGTTATAAAAGAGCAGTCTAAAACTTAAAATTCATCAACATAATGCGGTAAATTAAAAAATTTAATTTATATACAATTTATTTTAGTAAGATTTTTGAACACATCCTGTGGCTCTAAATTGGATAAATGATGGATAATCTAACATTGCATTTTTACTTCCATATATTATATTGCTTGTGCATGATTATTCATCCTACTTAGTTTATTCAAAAGAAATAATTCAATGAAAGACCATTTTTATAAAAATAATATATCTATCACTTATATCAGTTTCACGTTGAATAAAAAGTATAGAAATAATTTTTCTATATTTCAGAAATAATTTATTTTTTGGTACTACTACTTAGTTTTTATTCTCAAATAAGTTTTTTAATGTATTGATTATATATTAAAACATACTCTTTAGATATAGCATGAAACTGATAGCCATTTTATAGGTATTAGCAAAACAAAAAAAAAAAAAAGATAATGTTCAAGAATAAAGATTAATGATTTGGCATGGCATGAATCTATTAGTAAGCCCTGAAATAATTATACTTGAATAAAATTCCTCCAATTTTCTGATGAAAACCAATAACTATTTTTGTTGTTCAATCAAGTAATTTATAATGCCTCTAATTGTTCTTCCTTAAACCTGAGTATATGTTTCTATAAAAAATTAAAAAAATTAATGCAATCCTATATTTTAATATCATTTGACTATGCTTCAGAATTCTAATTTATATACATAAAATTCTCAACTCAATGATACTAAAACATTGTTTTCCTGTTGCAACATATAAATTAATCATCTATCACAACATTTAATCTGAATTGTTTCGTATAAAATTTTTAATTTATTGATTCTCTTTAAAACTGAATATTTTATAAATAAAATTGAAAACTGAAGAATAAAACTGCACTAACTATTTTTAAAACATGGACATAAATTAAAAACTAACATGTAATAAATATTTAATATGATATAAATTTCATATTACATTTTTATTTTTTTAACTTAATAACTAATTTAATCTGAATAAAAACCAATTTATAGAATGTAAATAGATTAGTAGTGGATTAATTTGTTGAGAATTTGAATCAATTCCAATGGGTTATTAACTGCTGTTTTCAAAATTTGTTTATTAAATAGAAAAAAGCAAAATCAAGAATTTGATGAAAATATTTAATCTGTTCTTAGTTTAATTAAATTCTTAATAAATTTGTCTTATTTAGCTTTATTAATAAACTTATCTTTATTTAGTATAATCAAGGAGGAATAAACTATATAGTTGGGCCATACTTTATAATCTGTTGAATATTAAATAAAAGTAAATTATAAGCCAAATAAGTAAGATAAACTATTTAGTTTCTTATTTGGCTTGTGATTTACTTTTATTTATTATTTATATTACCTTTTTTGTATACATTAGTTTGTAATTGGGATCAGATACTAGGGGGATAAAACAGTTGCTTACCACTTTAGTGGATCTGGATTCAATTCTGGATCTCCCAGATGGGAAGATGAGGTCAATAGCCTGGCCCATTGACCTCATCCTTCAGCTTTCTAGTTGATCTTGTCATGACTATTGACTAGCAGATAAAGGAATTTAAAAGTGCCATTGAATTGTACATTCCAATGGAATAACTCAAACTAACCTAATTTAATCTAGTTTGTAATGGAATTTAAAAAAAAACAAGCCTTATTTCCTTTTAATATTGCACAGTTTGCTCTATAACAGTTGACCATAAGCTTTATTTCTCCAGTATCAAAGATGAATATATTGTGACAGTCAAAGATGAACATTTATTTATTAGCTGTTCTTATCCGAAATTTTTATTAGGAAATAGCATAAGTTAAATCTGTCTAGATCACATATAAAAATAGTTTGTCATTCATTTCAAAATTATCCAAACATCATTTTATTAATAAGTCTGAACTAGCAGACTTCTTTGGAATGTGTGTACTTTCCTTTACAAATTAGACCACTGATAGAAATTTTTTAAATAAATAATTAATTAAAATAATTGCTAAAAGTCACTGGACTGAAGAAATATCATGATTTATTTACTTTATTACTTTGCAGTTTGTTTCTACTTTTTGTATTTGTCAAAGTTTCTTATTTAATATTTCACAATGCATTTTAAAAATTCTAAAAAATAAAATTCAATTTAGAAGCTCTCTTCAGGCTTTAATTTTGTCATCATAATTGTAAAGTAATCACAATATATGTTTCAAAACTAATTTATAAAGAAACAAAGTATAAATAATAGCTTATTTACATTTCATATACATAAAATATTTTTGGTCTATACAATGTCATTCTCAGTATACATTCCAGAACAAAAAGTATTTTTGGACAAATTTGTTTCTTAGACTCAAATTGAAATTTGAGGTTATAAACAAATATAACAAGATACTTTTAACAGATCCATATTAAGAATCAAAGGTGTAAGCATTAAATCATAAAATATATTTGTTTCTTATTAACTCAGTACCAAAATCCTTATAATAAATAATAATGTATAGCAGAATATAACAATTTAATATAAACATATAAATGCAATATAATATATTGCAGGATATGATATATATATATATATATATAATATAATACAGTAACATACCACTTATATGTTGAGTGGCATTATTTTTTGGATACTGAGTTAATATAAAAAAAATATGATATTTATGCTTTCAAATTTTGATTTAAAAGAAATTTGTTAAATATATCCTGTTTGTTTGTTTATATTCTCAAATTTCAATTCAAATCCAGAAAGAAAAATTTTTAATAAATTTCTTTTCTTTGTTCAATATTAAAAATTTGTTTTCTTTGTTCTGAAAAGCATACTGAAAATTGTTTTATGTAAGTCAAAACGATTGTATGTAGATGAAATGTGAATAAAATATTTGTACTCTTAATTTTGAGACTTTTTGATGTTTGATGCACAGTTTAAACAGATGATTTTCTCTTAAAAGAAAACGTAAATTTTCTCTATATATTTAACAGAGAATATAAATTTTAGATACATTTAATCTAAAATTTGAAAAAATTTTACAAAAAAAATAATTTTTTAAAATATAAATAGTCCTCAACTAATGATAGGATTTTGTTTTTAAAACTAGATCAAAAGTTGAAAATGCTTTATAAATTTCATTGTTAATTCTTGCATGCCCCCTTGCAATAGACTAATGCCTCATTAGGGAATGCACCTCATAGTTTGGAAAACACTGTGATAAGTTATTGCAAATATAACTTATAAGCAAATATATAAGTAGAAAAATAAATGTGTGTTTGTATTTCTGGTTGAATTTTTTTGTCCTGGATTGATGTGAGTAGGAAATGATCAGCCTAGTATAGACCTGTATACTTGAATTTCCTTGATCAGTCACAGGGGCTTACCAATTGAATTATTGCATTATGATATTGTTAAAGACATTGTGTAACAAATTTTAAAAATTGCAGCATTTAGTCCTTAAAAAATAAAACATTCAAATAAAAGCAAATTGATTCTTCATCTAAGGGGTAAATTATTATAAAAATTGTTTTCATATATTGAAAAATGATTTATAATTCTGGATATATTCAAAATAAAAATTTTCCTAGTTTGTTTAGAAACTTTTTTTTTAAGTTTTAATATGAAGAAAATTTCTTTCCTTCAATTCTCAGTTAAAATAAAAATTGTTTTGCATTGCAAATATTCATGTATAGAATTATTTGTTTGATTTTTGATTAACTATTGAAATCCAAAAGCACAGATATTAAAATTCCTGCATAGTTCAAACGAATCTATATTTATTTGCACCATATAAATTCTTACTTCACATATTACTAATAAAATTTATTCATGCTGTCAAGACGATTGAATTCTGAGTTCTTTAATAAATTAAACACACTGACAGAATTGTTCTGAAATGCATACTGAAAATGGCTTTATGTAAGTCAAAACAATTATATGTAGATGAAATGTGAATAAAATATTTGTGCTCTTAATTTTGAGACTGTTTGATGTTTGATGCACAGTTTAAACAGATGATTTTCTCTTAAAAGAAAATATAAATTTTCTCTATATATTTTACAGTAAGTTTAGCCTTTTTGTTGTTCTGTCAGAACACACTGATAGAACAACAAAAAGGCTAAACTTACTGTAAAAAATTTCCTCAGAAAGACAAAAACAATTTTTAATTATTTTGTAGTAATTTTATTTTTAAGAGATGTAAAGAATAATAGCTTAGTTTGCAGCAGGCATGTCAAACTCATTTTAATTCTAGGGCCATTTAATGAGCCTATAAGATTACCATGGACCACATCACATTTAAATTTGTTTTTAAATTTGCATTTTAGAGTAAGGATTCAGAAATATAGATAGTGTAATTAAAAATATTGTGTAATCAAATGAACATATTACAAAAATATATACGGTAATTACTAATTGCTTTTAATTATACATCTTTTTTTAATTTAATTCCTCCTATCAATTTTTAATTTATATTAAGCATTAAAAGTCACATTTTCTGTACAAAACACAAGCTTTTTTATTAAAATTTTATAAATTCAAATATCCATAACTATTAACATTTTTTAAATAAGTTAATAACATAACAAATAAATCTTTAACAAGCCCCTTAGCATGTCCTTTATACACGTCCTTTAAAGAGGAATTGTATAGACTTGATTATTGTACTTGGCTATCAAAAAAAATTCAGGTTCTTATTTATGGCTTTTTCTTTTTGGTAATTTTCGTACAAAATCATGTAGTCTTTGCAGGAAAGCACTATAATTTGTGTCACCAATCTGAAATATCAGTGTTAACTGAATGCATATGTCCAATAAGACTAATCGAAAAAAACTCATGCAATTACATTTTGTTAAAATCAAACTAATGCATCCCATTATATGATATGGTTATGAAATGAGAGTAACCTCCTATTATCTCATAACATATTGTTCTCAATATATAAATGTATGATATATAGCACAATTTTTAAGTGAAAAAATTTAATTTATTAAAGAATTATAGTACTTTCAGCTTTAATAAGCCATATTCAGTAATTTTTCAAAAGATTGTTTGATATGGAATGTCAATTTATTACTTAATTTTTAATTTTTATTATATA
>WUQG02011129.1:0-11865 GCA_011317285.2 Androctonus mauritanicus
ATAAAAAATAAGGGGGCATACCAATTATTTTATGAAAAAAGGGGGTGCAGACACAAAAAGTTTGGAAATCATTGCCTTAATCTATTATGAACAACATTACTCATTTGATCACTCAAAAGTAGGTCTCCAGTGTATTATTAAAATATAGTTTTGTATGCTATTTTATAAGATTTCTGAAATAATCTTATTGCAAAAATGAAAAAAACAAAAACTGTAATAATAAAAAGATTGAAATATTTTTCCTTAAATATTTTAATAATTCACAGATAATAAACATTTTATGTTCAGAAAATTTAATATTTTTTTTTCACTCATTTAAATTAAAACTAATAAATATTTGAAAAATAATTGTAGAATTAATTTATAAGAAAATAAACTCTAATATAAATTAATATATATTAAAGTAAATTTCACAGAAAATAAATGATTTGTAGTAATAACTTATTATTATATGAATAGATTAATCATCAAAATTACAAATTCAACTATTTCATACCATGAAGAAATGAATAAAATATAAAACTTGTTCACTTTAACATTGAATGTTAAGTATTTTAAATTTACATAATTTATGAATAAAATATAGTTTGTCCTTTTTAGATCTTGTTTACTTCAGAGATGAAACTACAGCAATCATATATTTGCTAGCATGAATTATCTATATAATTTCATAAATTTGTTAAAAAAATTATTTTTTGTGTTAAGAATAATCTCTATTGAATAAAATTCGTAAAATAAGATGCTATTTATTTATTGAATTTTTATCAGAAGCATAGTTTTCAAGATATATTCTTTTCAAACTAATCAATATATCAAATATTTTATCTTCAATAGGAAAAACTGTGCATAAATAATATATTGCTGAAAATGGAAATAATTTATAATTGAGAAAATTATTATTTCTTTCAATTATACTTATAACCACTATCAATATATTAATACTGTAGTAGTTAATATATTACTATTTACTATTATTTAAAAATAGAAAAACATAAATAGCTAATCATTTAAATATTAAATTAAATTAAATCTAAACATTATCATCATATTTTGATTATATTTTTCTGTTAAATTATATTTTTAGTCATAGAGTTAATTTTGCTTTTAGAAAGTTTTGAATATTTGTATTACAATAAAAAATAATTTTAATCTGTATATATTTTATACTATTAAAACAGATCAAGAATGAAACTGTAGTATAACCTCATAATTTCAATACTTTCTATCAATTTAATTATGCTGATGATAATAAATAAAAAATTATTGTGAATTATTATTTATATCCAATATTTTAAAATTCCATAAAAAAGTAGCATTGATTTATCTCAAATTTAAATGTAATTTAAAATTTTTTTACACACAAAATTAATACGATTTTTATATTCTTTCAAATTAAATTTTCAATATATTTTATTATTTTTTTAATCCTTTATTTAATTTGTTTTTCTTATATATTAAATGTTTTGTTATGAACATTTAATGTTTAAGAAAAAACTTTCATAAAATCAAATAATAAACATGCTTTTTAGAAAGGAAATATAATTAATGTTTGAATTAATTTTAAACAAAAATCATTTTTTCTCTTAAATTATCAATAATTTTATTTTATTTTTTATAAAATATATTGAAATATTAAAATATTTAATATATATTGAATATTTTTGTATAGCAGTAGAGGATATTATAAACATATGTTATTCACATATTTTATGCACACCCTTTATTAATTGCAAATTTTTCAAATACTTCTCTTTAAAATGAATTAATTATCTTCTCTGAAATATAATTCTGATATTTTTTTAATGAAATATCTTCTCTTTAAAATTCCTTTTAAATGAATGTAAAGAAAAGTATTATCTTTACTAGAGATTTTCTTATTCTTAATATAAATAAATAATTTTAAGATTTAATTTTACCTTTGTGATTGTTTTAGATTCTAAAATATCTCTCAAATTTCCTTCAACCATCATTTGAGGACAAGAAAGTAGATCAAATAAAAAAATCTCTTCACTTTCAGTAGCAATCTGTAAAAGAGTAATAGGTCCTGAAGGACCTAAATTGACTCCCTCTCCATCAATAGAAATCACTGAATAGTCAGTAGATGATAGCAGCTGTTTAACAACTGCACCACATTCTTTAACTTTAGTAATAATCTTAACAGTTTTCATTATTTTTGAAAATAAATTATCATTGGACATTTCTCTAAAGCAATGGCTAGATGATCCATAATTCATTCGCTCTTTATAATCTAAGGCAGAGTTATCAGCTACAGCTTTCATAATTTGAGTTTTTAATCTTTGTTGAAATGTTTGTGACTTATCAGAATAACGACCACTGCCACTGGAAGGGGAAGATTGAGCTGAAGAGGAAGCAGTTGTTGGAGCTGTTGACATCACATTTGATGCATTTGTTGAGGAGACCATCAACGCCTGTTGTCGTTCAGGAGTTAAAGAAACAACGTTTGACTGTACATGAAATATTTGAGAATTCATTTTCAAGAATGCAATTAGATCTTGAGAATTTTTTACCATAATGGACCACATTTCTTTGGGGTACCTTGCACTCAAATGAGCAAACAACTGACCAACAGGTAAAGGTCCTCTCATTCTTATAACATTCTCAAAAAACGTCAGAAGTTCATTCGTTAACTGTGGATCTAATGGTTCTTCTTCAGGTACTTTTGTAATATTAGCTTTCTCTTCACTATCTAAATTATCGAGTACATTCTTAAGAACTACATAATCATCCTTTACTACAAACACATCTGGAAATCTGAGTAAAAAATCTTTAAATTCCTTCACATGTTGGCCAGAAATATGTCTTATTTCAGGCGTGGCTTGGGATCTATGACCAAGTAAGCTTTTTATTGGCACTTCAGCATTACCGTATTGTTCTAATTTATTAGTAAAGTATTCAACAGCTTCTAAGGCATAATCTCTCTTCCTCCTCTTCCCACTCGGGTCATTACTGGATGAACTGTAACAGGTTACAGTCACTTGATCACCGTCTATTGTAAAAAGGGAAGGATATTGAGAAAGGAACTTTTTTAAACCTGCCTGGCTACCACCGGCGATCTGTCTCATTTCTTTGGTGAATCCTTTAGTACCAAATTGACAAGATAAATCATGTAATGTCCTCGGTTGCCCTTTATCGATTAGACGATCTAGAAAGAACATCAATGTTAAATTTCTAGTGTGATCATAGTCCTTACTATCCATTTCTGACCTTGTACAGTTATAATCCTATGGTGATTTGGCACGAAATGAAGTCCAATGCAGCAAAGAAGCCGCAGATCAAACCATCACACAGCTGCCATCTTGAATTGTTGCTTTAATCACGTGACATATCAGCAACGAGGCATTAGAGAGATTGAAACCGACGCTGATTTGACAAAATGGTTCGATTAAGCGGTAAAATGTCTAACTGAGATTAAAATAAATTAATGTAAAATATAAAGTTTAAAATTATTTATTAATATCATACAAACAAAATAAAAGTATAACGATTTTAAAATTCGTCATCATATAAGATAATAAATATATAGACTATTTTTGAGTATTTATCAAACAACTTTTTAAAATTAATTGCTTATTTAAAAATAATAGAAACGAAACATTTTAAATTTTTATAGAATAATTGAAAGACTTAGATACACCTACGCTTTAATCGAAGGCTCTATATCATATTTTTATGGCTGTTTTTTCATTTTATTTTTTTTCCAATTATCATAGTTCTATTGAAAAGCGTACGAGTTTATTTTTAAGTTATTCAGTTGAAAATGCTTTTTAAGTTATTTTTTGTGCAATGAAATTTAATTTTCGAATTACCATAATATAGAAAAATTCAGTTCAGTTTTAATCAAACACGAGCATGTAGCGCCACAATTCCAGATGCAGAATTCCGCTAAAAATAATTTATAGAGGGCGACAAAAATGTGTTTGCGTGGGGCGGCGGAAAACCTACAGTCGATCTTGGACTTATGTATCAACGCATTATCTCTTTGTCATACTTTTATGGTCAAATACAAATTCTAAGAACCACTATATTGATCGCTAGAATCATTATACTTGATATAAATTTGTTATTGAAAAAAAATCTTATTTGATCATTTTAAATGATTGTTTAGACAAATAATGTTTATATTTAATCTTATACAATTTTAATATACGTAGCGACTATTAAAGCATTAATACGTTATATCTGCTTTAGTGTCGGTAAAAATGTATTACGAGAAATATTACTGCGAAGTCATCGGCCTAACATTAGAAGAATGCGTCACATTTGTTACGTCATCGAAAAAGGAAAAAAAAAAAAACATACATGTTCGTTATAAAATGCGTCACACGGATTACGTCATTGAAAACAAAACACACGAATCTGTTATTACAAAATACGATATAAGCAATATATTTTTATTATTTTTTAAAATAAAAATAAATTTTTCGAATTTTAAAAATTTTCTATTATTCTGAATGAAGGGATGAAGTTCGTTTTTAAAAAAAATATATTTTTATGATTTTATATAAGAATCGTCTGCCATTACTCCCGCTAATTAAAAGTTTGTTAAATGAGAGCGAATAAAAATGTACGGTGGCAATTAAACGTAAGAACTGTCTTTATCCTTGAATTATTATTATTATTTTTATTAGAATAATTAAACCAACCTATACTTGAATGAGTTTAAAGTACTTTATTTAAGTTATCTTGTCTCTAATGGCCGAACGTTCAATAAATATAATTGTTTTTACTAATTAAAAGTATCTTTAATTTTAAAACTATATCTTTTTTTTTTATCTTTTGCTATGCAGAAATATAATTGTTAGAGATAATTGTTTCTGAAACTTGAAGAATATAAAGTAATTACAATATTAAGATGATTTTTGATTAAAAAATTATAATTAAAATTAATGATGATTTTTTTATTATTATTATATAGAACAATGCCGGTGGGATTTATACACAAGGAAAATTTATTTAAAAGAAAGTAAGGTAACTGTTTCATTAATATCAGATTAACTTATTAGAATGCATATCATCTCTGAGAACTAACGTCCAAATTAATGTTATGAATTTTATGAAAGCTTTAAATAATTTTATAAATTCTTCATAAAAAGGTAGTAGGCCCTAATATTTGTAATTTTGATTTTTCAAACATACCCGTATGATAGGACAGCAGGCCTTCTTAGCCCATTTTTTATATCACCTAAAGATATAAAAACTGTTTTTTAACATTAAAATCCAAATTTTCAAAACTGAATTAAAGCATTTTGATCATTAAATGATAGGGATTGATCAGTTCAGTTATGCCATCAAATTTTACAATGGGTGCCATATATAACTGTAATTTCAAAATCATCATGAGTGATCAGTTATCGTGATAGAGCTAGCTGAAATGTTTAAAGATGGGTATAAAGGGTTTAAACTTTTTCTGAAAAATTTGGATTCTTCATATATTAAATCAGCAAATTGCCAACTGCTCATCTGGCAACATTAATAAACCGAAATTAAATTAATGATAGGCCCTATCTATAAAAAATTGCAATGCTTCATTATATATGATTATTTTTTACCCTATAATGATTGCATGATTATAAATTACATTACAATACTTATCCTTAACAAAAATGTTTATCATCATTATCAAAATTGCATTGCATTCAATTAAACATTATTTTATTAAAAATATTACATATGTTAATAAATTTAAACTAAATAAAACGAATGTTAGAAGTTTATGCAGTATATGATTTTGTTTGAATTTAAAAAAAAAAAAAAAACAGATAATTTGCAGTTTTTATAAATATAAAAATTGCAAATTATTCAAAAATACGTTATTAAATTTTGCAGAATTGTTTGTTATATCAGAAGACTAAATCGTATATATTTTTATACAATCGTATATTTATTTAAATAAACATGTACAGTATATAAAAATATATATACACACACATAAACGTTCTTTGAAATAAAAAAAAAATCAGCTCTGATACATAAACTTATACGAAATTCAATAAAAAAGCATAATATAAGCATCTAATGGAATGATATTTAATTATATGAAATGAAAATTTCATGTGCTCTACTTGCATTTAAAATTTGAAAATTCGTGGAAAAAATATTTAATTTTAAATCGGAAACTTTGGCTACCGAAACTGTTCATTATTTCGGATTATCTCTTTTTCATAATGTTTAATTCTCGATAAATAAATTTTTTGTAATTAAAATCATGCAACAACGTCGCAAAAAATTAATGTAACACGTTTTGCATTGATTTGTTTATAAATTTTGATTCATATGTGTATTTAATATAATCTAATTTGAAAACAAGAAAAGTTATTCGATAGAGTGATTATTTTCATAGATATTGTTGTTCTATATCAGAATAAATGATGTTAAATATTTTCAGTAAAGGATAATTAATGTTGACAAAAAATAAATAAACTGCTGCAGTTTAAAAATGCGTGCTAGAATGATATCGATTATAAGTAATTTGCAATTCATCAATTTATTATACGAAAAATCAAATCAATAAATTATAATCAACAAAGTAGAAATTTCGCAATATGAACTGTAATTTTTTAGGAAAATAATTCAATATAATCATAAAATATTCGATTTATGGAATTTGACCTAAAATAAATAAATTTTATTTATTTAACATTTTGTTTTAATTGCGATGATAATATATTTAAAATGTGGTAACGATCGGAGAATAAATTTTTAATTTTTAAGAAATTTTATTATTTATTATTGATATATTTTTACGTTTTTTATTACGATAAATATAATATATTAATTTATATCATAACTAATGTTTGATTATCTGTTTGATATGAACTACATTATCTTTATTTTTGTGAAAATATAAAAAGTAGTAGCGTATTATTGAGTGGAATTCATACAATTCTTCATTTTTGATATTCGTTAAGTTCTCACAAAATATAATCCTAATTATTTTGATTTATCAAAACAGTACTTAATACTTTCATATATTATCTGATCGGCTCCATCAAGACAAGCAGGCTTATATTTATTATTATTATAAATCTAGTCAATCAAACATTCTTTAAAAAAATCTTAAATAGTTAACTATTCTCAAAATTTTCACCATGTTAATTTGTTAGTAAAAGTTTTTGTATATGAAAAATTAATGTAATATTGATTTGTTTATCATTTTTTCCTAATAAATTAAGCATTCTACAGACAGCTTAATAAAATGTAAACTAAAAGAGAAAGCTTAGTGTTTTGCGATTTTCAAGAATATTCCTTTTAACAATTCTCCTGAAATTATTATTTTATTCATTTGGTTGAAAATATACTGTATATATTTAGTATTAAAGAATAGTATTATTTATTATTTTTTTAAATTTAACAGTTGAAAATTTTGGGATTAGTGAAAAAAAAAAAATTCCAACAAAGTTTTATTCAACAAATTATATTTACCTTTTTCTGTTTATATATAGATAAGATAGCATAATCTTTATTATGATATATATAACATTAAAACATTATTTACGTGTATTTAAAACAATAGATTTATATTTAATTTTCGTTTAATAAAAAAATATTGCTTTTCATTTCCTGTTGTTTGAAATTGTTCTAAGATAAAAGAAAAGTACGGAAAATACCAAATTCAAAAAGAAAATGCAGGAAAAATTGCAATTTTATTAACATCGAATATTTATCATGATTGTTAATTGATAGATAATCTAGTTTCAATTATATTATTTGATATTTGAAGAATTAATATAAAATATGCTTTATCATAAATATTTCAGTTAATAACTGAATATTTTTTTTATATTCACAAATATATTTTATACCAAATTAATACATAAATATTCAATTTTTCACAATATTTAATTCAATGTCATTAGTAACTTGTAAATTCTCAAGTGATACTTTTCATGATAGATTTGTAACAGTTATAATTATGACGTCTTATAGAGTATGTGAATAAGTATTATCCATCGGCCTCTATAACCTTCCAAAAATTGCAGTAATGCTGTTTTAAATTAAGTAATTACAGTATGCAAGTATTAATTCGCTGAAGTGCATTTACCTCTTTGTTCTTATGAATTAACTTATCAAATGTTAAATATTGCTTCATTAATAAAGTAATAGTATAATTAATTAATTTCTAATAAATATTTTTGAATTATATATCATCATTTTTGAAAAATTAACTCTTTGGTAAATAACTAAATTTTACTACTTTATTACAAATTTAACATTACCGAAACATTTTATGAAATTTTTATGAATGGTATTGGAATATCTGAATAAATTACATTCTTGTTCGTCTTGCAATATTAAAATGTTTTTTTTTTTTTTAATTTCCTGATTTTAAATGTAAATTATCATATACTGATAAATAAATACAAAAACATACTACTCTACATATTAATTTAAACTATTTGAACTTCTTAAATAAAACCGAACAAAATTATCACTATATAAGCATTATTATCGCGATAAAAATCAAGTTTTTTGCTTGTTTCGTCAGTTTTTGATTTTGAAAGTGGACTATTGATCTATCGCAATTAATCTTATTTTAGATGTCAGCATAAAACTTATAATATTAGTTTAATCTTCATTATTTCTATATCTGTTTCTGTATAAACAAATAGTGGACTAAATATAAACCAAACGCAGATATAAGAAAGCCAGCTATATTTACATAAATTTTAATGATTTAGAAATATGCCCTAAAATATAGTAAGTTATATTTCAGTAATCCATGTGGAGAAAGTTTTAGCAAACGAGAAACTGAAAAATCTCTCATAAAAATGTGTAATACATAAATATTAAATAAATAAAAGTTTTGTTTTTATCATAATTTTGCGTAATCGTAAAACTTTTATATTATTATTAAATGTCTTGTGGATTATAGAATATAGCAGACATCCATGCTATTCTATCAATAATTGTCAAGATCTTTATTTAACATAATTTTGACAGTTTTAGATTGTTGATAGTTTTTGATAGTTAATATAGTTTTTGATAATCAAAAACTATGTTATGGAAATCAATAGATTGAACTTGAATTCCCCAAAAATGGAAAAACGGAAAATGATATTGGCTAAACTAGAAATTCAATCGTTTTTGAAACATTTCGATTTATAAAGTAACATAATAAAAATTTTAAGTTAAGGAATTTTATTAAATTATTTAAAAAATAAATTAATATTTTTGATGCTATCTGTTGACTGTTTATATCTAGATGGCAATCATAGATGAATTATTGTAATAATTAGTTCAAGAGTAGCTGACTTATGATGAAGATCCGTTCAAACTCTCAATTGTAATTCAAATCGGAACAGGATTTCTGATAAATACAATGTTATAAAGATTCCTAATCACCAAAACTTAGAATATTCAAGTTTTTAAAAAGAAATACATTAAAGTAAATTTTCTTTTTTTGCGATTTTACGCTGCTTTCCACTTGATAAATGCTAAACGGCGGTGCATTTCCACGTTCACTACCAACCGCCCACACCTTATTGGAGTCAACTCTGGATTCTTCCTGAAAAACTGGATGTATCGGATCCAGGAACTGAACCTTGTTCTGCAAGGTAGAAGCGCAGCACGCTTCCACCTTGAATATCAAGCCATCCATTTTAATAATGCTGAATTTAAAACGAGGAAAACGTATAACTCGTATCGGTAGTTAGGTAAAAATAAAAAATATCAGGTAAAAACAAAACTGGAATATATCAATTATATTCGTATTCCCAAGTTTCAAGAAGGAAAAAAAAGCAATTATTTTTATGCCCAACCATTGATTTGAAGTGGTCGGTTACTTTCCTCAAAAGAATACAATCCATTTCCATTGGCAGAACTTTTTATTGTATTAGGCAACCACTAAAGTTCTTTCGGATTTTGATCCTACAAAGAGAAACCTGATAATATGAAGTAGATTGTACTTAGAAATCAGACATAATTCCCATTAGGAGCAATGATCTGTCTCCAACACTCTGGTAGACTATGGATCCCATGGTGGTAGAACTCAGCGGAACGTGAACCAAAGAAGTGGTCCAGTGGATATATCATCTCGCCGAGGATTCGGACCGTCGTCCTCGCAGATGATTGTTTAATGAATGAAACAAATGATAATGTGAATGTGCAATGTCAGAGGGAATATGGGGAATGCATTAGTGTTCCCCAACCAAGTTGGATAATAGTGTCACGGGTGACATTAGCAATATATGGCTTCGCGTTGTCCTGTAACAGTATGATACCTCTGCATTTCACAAGTGTTGGCTCCACGGTTTTTAGTTTTTCATGTACATGTTCCATTTATTGAGTGTACACCGTCAGATTGTCTGGCCAGGTGGCAGCAGTTTGCGATGCACGATATCCCGAATAGTCCACCAAACACAGAGCATAACCTTCCATTGACGCAGTGATGGTTTTGGTTGTTTGAGAGAGGTTCATATGGTTCCAACCAATGATGATGGTGCTGTGAAGTAGCGTAAAGAACCCACTTCTTATCGCAAGTTAGCATTCTGTCGAGAAACGGATTTTTCCTTTGACGAGACAGCAAAGAAACACAAGCATTTGGTCGTGTCGATTTCTGAGCCGCAGCCAACTCGTGGGATCCATCGGCCCACTTTATATCGTTTCTCAAGCTGATGGAGGTATTTTCGAATGGTTTCCGTACTGTAGTTGAGTTATGTTTGGTCACTATTAGCCTCAATAGCCGCCTTGAGTGCCTCGTTATCTATGGCTTATGGACATTCTGTACTTGATGCGTTCTAGAGGAGATTCATCGTCATCTTTAAATTTGTTAAACCATCGTTGTACTGTCCATTCATTTATCATAACCTTAACTAATGCCTGGCATATTTTTCTTCCCGCTGCACGCGCATTTGTTCCCAATTTAAACTCGTACCGCATACTGGCCCATATAACACTATTTGGGGTTCCCATGTTTGACCTGCTCTCGCTGACGCCCCCGTTAAGAGTAGTAATCACTAATAGCCAGCTAACAAGAGGAAACACTCCCTATCACGTCACCTTCCTCTCATCTGTCTCACTTCTAAAGAACGCTGTGGGAGCATATACAATTTGATCATGTAAAAATCCGACAGAATTTTATTGGCTGCCTGATAATACAATAAAAATTGTATAAATAAAACTTGTAAATGCTACAAGAAATATTGTACATAAAATATAACATAGTAAATATTAATATTAATTCGAATACATATGAATATTATAAGATGAAGAATAGTCCCAAAATGTCTCCGGAAATATCGAGCCTTGGGGCATCGATATTTCCGGAGACTAGGGGCCCAGGACGACTTCGACACCACGTGGGCGAAGTCGTCCTGGGCCCCTAGTCTCGACTTTTTCGTGCTGTAACTCACTCGTGTTGAACGGTGTCACGTGGTACGAACGCACACGAGATGGCAAAATTGGTAGTTTCGATCTTCAATGCACATTTCACTGTTCGAGCTGAAACTCACGTGAGTAAACTTTGTGAGACGCTACACGAATGTAAAAATCATAGAGATATTACTAGAGTGCACATATCCAGTCTAACGTTAAGAAAACCGGCGCTACGTTGATTAAGTATCGCAATATAATATCCATTATATTGCATTATTTAATTACATATATGCAATTGCAATATGCATTATATATTGCATTATATAATGCAATGTAATGCAATATATAATGGAATATAATGCATATTGCATTATGCATTATAATATTATAATATGCATCATAATGCATATCATATGCAATATACATATTGCATATATTAATATATAATATATACATACGGATATATAATCAAAGTAATTGTGTGGAAAAATACACAATAATTCACTAAGAAGTAAGATAGTTTGATACTGC
>WUQG02011140.1:0-11864 GCA_011317285.2 Androctonus mauritanicus
ACACACAAACACACACAAACACACACAAACACACACAAACACACACAAACACACACAAACACACACACACACACACAAAGTAGATGGACAGTAAACAATAAGATGAGATCATCTCATGTAAGTAACGATATCACTGAATTCAGAGAGATCTTATGAAATTGAGTTAAAGATTCATCTCTTTTTGATAATTTATCAATAGAAAATTAGAAATTGTAAAGAAAATGATAAGAATTGTTTATGAATCTATAAACCAAAGTAGGTGGATTTATTGTCCACCTTCTTTTGGTTAACCCTGTGTGTATATATATATTTTTTTTTTTTTTTTTTTGAATAACCTTTTTGAGTGGGAGAAGAAATTTTCACAGTTATTGAGTTCATTGTTTGACATGCATTAAAGAGGAAAAAACAGATCAATACATTTATTGATGAGTTATCAGTCATGATAAAAAATAAAATAGTAAGGCTGTTTTGACAATTTTCTCTACCAATCTGACACAAGAGATTGTTGTTAAATTAGTTCATAACTCAGTCAAGTCTTCAAGTTTACGTTATCCATCGAGGTCCATTACGGACATTGAGGTCATAACGCGTATTCATATTATGGAAGAAATAAAAAAAGTGATAAAAACAATAAAATTCAATTCTGATTTACTCAGACAAGTTATTGCAGAGCGAATTTTTTTTTTTTTTGGATTTATTGGGTGAAAATATGTCTCTCTGATGGGTCCTAAATTTTTAGATTAATTTAAAAATAAATTTTTCAGCACATTTTAAAGATAGAAAATTTGAATGAATTGTATTAGTAGAATTTGCATTATTTTATTTTTCATCATCAAATTTTATCAATTCTGTTTTCTATTCTATTATATTTTAGTAATCTTATTTCAGTTTTGGGATGAGAAATTAATTTTTGAAATTTACAGTAAGAACTTTATACAACTGCTCTATGACAGTTATAACTTTGAAAATCTAATTCATATTATAGCACTAGTGAGCAGACCTCTTCGTGTAAAATAATTACTACTTTTTACACGAAGTAGTAATTATTTTACACGAAGAGGTCTGCTCACTAGTGCTATAATATGAAGTAGATTTTCAATTTTTGAAATTTTAAATAAAACACAGAATTTTAGTATGATGAGTTTTAAAATTTGTAAAATTGAAAAAAATGTCAATACAAAAATATTGGTTGATTCTGTTAAAATAAACAAATATTGTTACTTATTTATTCATTTATTGTTTTAATTTTATGAATAATTAAAACAGAAGAAAATCCTAACAAACTCAGGCTATAAAAAAGTGAATGGAACTTTTGTTTCATGTCAGCCATTCATTTTGCAGGAAATAACAGCCAAGCCTACTTTACTGCACTGCATATTATATTGGGTATAGCATGTCAACAAAGCATCTACAGACCAATTAAAGTAGAAAATATTATAGTTGTTTATGTACAAAAGTGGACAATTTTCATATATGTTGGATTTTTGGATATAAATTCGAAAATTTATAAAATTAAAAATTTTTAAAAAAGGTAGGAAAAAAAACACCAATTTTTTTTTTTTTAAATAAAATATAAGACAATATTTTAATAAATTTATGTTACTTTTTGACTAATTATACAACATAATGAAAATTTACATAATACTTGGTTTTTTTGTCAATAATTTTTAAAAATACAATCTAAATTTCTTCATTCATAACTATATTCATTCATAAGGCTTGTCAGTATCAAAAAAAAAAAAATATTTCATTGGATGGCTAAAATTTCATACAAAAAAAAATCATGTTTTCTTTGATCTCATATAATGATCAAAGTTGCGAAAGAAATAAAATTTGAAAAAATTTCAATGAAAATTAATAAAAATTGTACAATTTTAATTTTTTGCATATTAATTAGGCTTAGTTTAGAAGAAAAAAAAAAATATCACCAGATCCTCATCAGGTTAAAGAAATCAAAAGAAATTCTTAACAGCTGATAGAGATTAGACAGTCTCTAGATTCAACAACCTCTTTCTAGGTTTTGGTTTGTATCTATTGGAATATTGTTTCATCTTATGTTCATGAGTATTTTTGTCTTCTGTCAGTTTTACTTAGCAAAGAAGTTAAAGAAAAAGGAATTCTCTTAGATAGGTTTATTGGTCTCATATTAAACTGCTCTACAGCACTGTTAAAAAGTGGAAAAAGATTTTTTCATTTATATTTTTGGCAGCTTTATTCTATGTTACAAGGTACCAGAATACAGTTGATACATATATAACAGAGAATGGAGATACAAATAACGTAAATTTATTCAATTTACATTTTGTTGTATTTTTGAATTTTGATTATTTAAAATATTTAACGATTACATAAAAATAATGTGTGTTATAGAAAAAGTTTAGTTTTAGACTGCTTCTACAGTTCTCTCTTCATACTACAGAGCAAACTTCATGCCACTTATGAGCCACACAGAATCTCAAAGACTTCAGCTGCATTAGTTTTTTCAAGTAATCTTAACAACAGTTTTGAAAATTATTTATTATATATTTCACACATTCATATTACTTTTTACAATAAATGAACAAATTACAAATATATTTTTTTTAGAACAAACAAGTATTTTTTATATATTATTAAATATTAAAGCCATATTGAAGATACTAAAGTACATTTTTTATACTCCACACTGTAGTGACTAAAGTAAATGTTGCTTGCAAGCCTCAATTTAGCCACTTGGCTACAGACATCTGAGAATCATGATTTGTTTAGATTTTCTTGACATGCATTCATCTATACTATATCTCACTTTGAACCGATACCTATGAAGTCATCAACTGGTGAAACACCCACAATGTATCATTCTGCTGCTAGAAGTTGTAAATTTAGTTGTAGTAAATTTAGCCACCAAGCTTACCATACAAAAGAAGAAAGAAGAAAAGAAGAAGCTGCTAGAAGTTGATTTATTCATATGCTAAATTCAAGTCAAATCAAGTCTGACAAAATTTGAAGTAATAGTACTTCAAATTTTGTCAGACTTGATTATTTTAAAATAAAGTCTGACAAAATTTGAAGTACTATTACTTTAATAAGAATTAAAACAATTAATTGTCAATTTTTTTGTTTTTATTAAAATTATTTAAAGAATGAAGTAAAAATTAAAGCTGTCTGCTTTTTAAATAATTGTATTCATTTAATGTTTATAATAAGCCTGCTAAGTCTGATGACAGATCAGCTTTTTTTATCCTAAGATTGTCTATCAACCAATAAAATGCAGAATATGTTTAAAATTTCAAAAATGCTAAAAAAATATGTTCTTGACATGTGTAATATCCTTGACTAATTTATTGTGATGTTGTTCTACTAATTTGCCATTGGTGTTCAGTACAATTTCCTTTGCTTGACTATTCAGAATCTTTCCTTTAACACTCTTCTTAACATTTGAATAAGATGCCATCTTACAATATAATAATCTCGTCAAATAATCTTGATAACAGAACATCGGCTTTTTTTTAATCCAAAGATTGTCTATCAACCAATAAAATGCAAATATATTTAAAATTTCAAAAAAATGCTAAAAATATGCTCTTGAAGTGAAATTAAACCTTTTATAAAGGAAATCATTCCATAAGTTACTTCTTAAAGTGGAACAACACAGCCAAAGCACATCTTAGATTAGGTATCTACTCAACATGAGACAGACTAAGTAACATACTGTGCACAGTTTAAAAACAGTCCTGATATTCAAAAATAGATAGCTATTAATTTTTCAACAAGACATGCAATTGTTGTTTGTAAGAATATTAAAAAAAAATTCAATTATTTGAAGAAAAAAGTAAAAAATTAGATTTTTATTTTTCCAATGTATTTCTTCACCCAAATCAGAACTAGAAGTTAATATGAACACTTATGCAAATAGTAGAAATTTGAAAAAGAATTTCTATATGGCTGGCAACACTGAGGTATAGATAGTTAATTTTAAAATTTTGCAAAAATGTTTTTAGAGATTATTGTAACAATTATTTCAGCAGAACAAAATAGTTATTGAAAACATTATAAAAAAATTTCTTGTAATAATATTTTTCCAGTAAATGTTGCCTTTAATTTTTATTGAACTACAAATGCCAAAATTTATTTTTATTCATTTACTTGTATCTATAAACCGGAAAATAAAATATTCATACGTTTGAATTTTTAATTTTTTTGTCAAAACAATAAGAGGAATATTGCAATAACTTTTTAAATTGGGAATTATATGATGGAATTATAGCAGTAAGGAATTTATTCAATTTTTTTTTTTTTATTATTACAGAAGAAAACAGCACTAACAACCGAGCATTTTGAATGTATGTGCAACTTAAATTATGAATATTTGATTTACAAAATTTTATACTTACAAAATTTCATTTTTAAATTTCATGAAATTTCAAAAAATTATTTTAAATGTAATGCTAATATATTAATTGCTAGAGCATACTAATATAAAATTACACACAATGAACATATGGCTGTATTTCAAAATGGCAATTATATCAAAAAATCTATCTATAATTTGAACATTTTGTTCAACTCTTTAAAATAAATTTTATCAATGATAAAAGTGATCTAATAATGAATTCTAATTAATTCAATTGTGAAATATATTACAAAACAGTGAATAAAGTTACTTCTGTTCTTTTAGGATCAAAATAAAAGTAGTGTTTGAGTTACAAATAACCCGAGATACAATTAGAATTTACAAATTCTGTAACTCGAGGACTGTCTGCACTGATATTAAATTGGTTCTCACTTGGTTCAAAGTGATCTACATTATTACAATTAATCTGAATATAAATTTAATAAAAATATCTATAATATAACTCTTATAATCAGAAAATAAGGCTATTGATTTTCAAACTGAAAAATTAAAAAAAAAATTTTTAAAGATACTTTATATAAGACTACTTTTGAACATGGTCCTAAAGAAAACTAAAGAAATGAAAGAGGGCAAAGCAATTTTTATCAAGCACACTTATGGGGACATAACTAATGCTATACTGGAGAATATAGCATTCTGTGCCATGTTAATCTTTTGCATTCCACTATCAGTTACATATTAAACAAGTATTGATTTACTCCTATTATTAGACATGAAATGCAGGAGCTGACTGGTAGTTTCTATTTATTAATTAATTTATTCATGGAGTGAGCTCAAAGCAAGAATATATGTCTATGAGAAATCCCACATGTTAAAAACAAATGTTCCATTCTCAGCAATGAAATTTAACCATAATAAAATTAAGAAAAGATCAATAAGGCAATAGTTTATGATTATTAATCTAAAAAAATGAGAACAGCTTTAAAATCAAGCAAATTATAATAAATATTTCATACAAATGTTAAAGAATCTTTATTCATCACTGAGTGAATAAGCTTTTATATAGTTTGAATTATCATATGCACATCATCCTAGTAAAACCATGACAGCCAGAGTGCACACAACTTCTGTATCTTGGTTCGCCATTTTCATTTTTCTAATTTCATAGCAGATGAAACAATTGTTTATTAATTCAGTCTTACTCTATAGCATAACCAGGAACATGGTTTAAATTGCTGTACTTAGTGTTTAGAATTTACAGTTAGAGTCAATTATCCAACTAATTGGTACCAAAATTGGTTGGTTAATCCAATAGTTTGGACCAATGAAAAAAACAGTTTATATAAAAACAGCATAACTAGGCCTACAATTAAATTATTATACAAAAGATTAGGAAGGCGAAGCATTGAATGAAGATAATAAAATGCATATTGAAGATATATGCTTATTGGGAATCTTAATGTTACTAGAAGAGATTCCAGATCACTTGATGAAAAAGCTATTCAGAATCCATAAAATTCTTTTACCAAACACTATCATTTCCAACTTTCATACATGTATATTATCACAAAGTTACATGAGATCATAATACTTTCATGATATGATGCTGAGTATGATTAGTTGAGGTACATTTAAAAAATAATTGTCCAATGAGATTAGGCCATGGTGCTGCATCAATGTGATGGTAAAGAAGTTAAGAACTGGGTTATATAAGATTTACGTCAAGAATGGTTAATAGAATCAACCTCAATAATTTGACAACTTCATGAAAGTAAGTTTGTGAAAAAATGTTTAAACAATCTAATTTGATAATTTAGTAAACTGGATAAGATAGTAAGTTTCAATAAGATACTATGTAATCAGTCATTTGGAGAAGTCTGGAATTATCCACATTATACAATCTCTACTTCAGTTTAATAAATGATGAATGTAGTGTTGTCCATAAAGGAATTTTGCTTTAAATTTCATTAGCATGGGTATTCTTTACCCTTTCATTTGTCAAATTTCTTCCTGACCATGCAGTTGCTCAAGCCTTTGTCATTTTGCAAATTAACTGATTAAGCTCAAAGATACTTTAACACTTGAAACTTTGTTAAAACTAAATCCAATACATATACTCTCATTTTCAATATTTTAAAATTCTATTATTAATTCTTATTTCAGTAATGATTCAAATGATAAAATTAAATTTTTTCATGAATCTGTATATTCAAGAAACTTTCATAAAATTCTCTCTCTCTTATTAATATTACAAGATTTAATGAAATTTAACTTTAAAAGAATTGAATTTCAATGAACAAATCATTAATAAACTATACAGGAAAGTTAAATTCAATATAAAAATTTTTTTTCTGTTTCTATGAATCAATATGTATTAAAAAAAAAAAAATATAATAATAATAATAATAATAATAATAATAATAAGAAATGGGTAGAAACTGTTTTTGCATTAAACTTAATTATTAAAGCATTAAAGAAAAATTATATAAAAGAAAGTTTGAATTATACTAGAATTCATTTTTTTTAAATATAGAAAAGTTAATTCCAAAATTAAAAAATAAATGTATCAATCAGTATATTAATTACTTACAGTTGACGTGAATAAAGACTATCATCAATTTCTGTATTAGGAGGCTGCAGGGAGGAGCCATTGCGAGCCATTTCACCCTGAAATAAATCATATTTTTAAATTAAAAAATTTACAATTTATATATGTTTGAGATATAGGTTAATATCTCAAATATCTTAAATACACTAGTTTTAACAAAACTTGAAGCATCACTTACTGACAAAAGCAGAAATTCTATTTCAGTAAATTTTTTCTTTAGAAACAATATGGAAAAATAAAAAATAATAGAAGAAGTAGGTTATATTTTCCCATTGTATGATTAAATAAATACATTAAATTATATAATGGGAAAATATAATTTACTACTACTATGTTAAAACTAATATACAGATATCATTCATAACAGGGAGGATAGGTTCTTAAAAAGTGTTGTGTGAAACAGTTCCAAAACCAATTAAAAACAAAACTAATTCCATATAAAAAAATTTGATTTTTATTAAGAATATTAACAACACAAAATAAAGAAAAATATATATAGATGCAAGACCCTAAAAACAATATACATAAAACAAAAGGAAAAAAGTACACAGCTTATGTAAGGTTCATTTAATAATTATATCTTCCTTACCATGGTTCATTAAAAATGAGAACTTTCTTTTTAAGAATATCAACTTCACTTTCTGAATTTTTTTCTGCATTTAAAGTTTATGTATCTTTACAAATTCTGTATTTAACCCACAACAACAAACTGCTACCAAACAATCATTCCTTAACACATCAAAATAAAAATTAATGAATAAAAAAGTTTCTTCTATTTCACATTCCTCTATTGAAGAATAAAAACTTATTTTTTTTATCCAAGAACTGAACACTAACACAAAATACTCAATGGTCAACAATTAACTCAATTTCAAATTGAAATAGTGTTCATTTGTGATTAATTTTAGCAAAATATTTCCCAATGACTGCATTTTGTGTATATTTTAATATTCATAGTGTGGTTTACAAGAATTAATGAAAATATTTTGTGCTTTAGAAAATTACATTTACTCTCCTATATGTGTTAAGTAAAAACATGTTGTAGAAGTACCATGTTACGTCAGAGTTTCCAAATTTTCAAATCATGTTAGAGCAAAACAGTGTTATAAGAAACCATGTTATAAGAAGGATACCTGCATTTCAAATGAAGTTTTTTAAACTTCCTTTTGAAACAATATGAATTTTCATATCACAAATTTCTTTTTTTTTTTGTTGAACGGCAAAATATAGCAGCATTTGGTGTAGAGAAAAAACAAAATTAGTGTTGAAAATAAATTTAAAAATTTCATCATCATTTGAATTTTTCTACCTAAGATATTTATACTAGTACACTATTTTTAAATTAAGCTTTACTTATTTCGGAGTCATTTCAAAATAAAAAAAACACACACTTATCTTAAAGTGTTTAGAAAAAAAATTACCAATTAATCTAATTCTATTTCATTTTGAACTATAGGAAAGAACTCATTTATTCAACACAAGATAGTGTGAATACAGAAGAAAGTTTACACTAAGATATGAAAAAAAGAGGAATTTAACATTGGTTTTATGTCTTAAATGAAAACTACAACTCACCAAATTGCACATAAGTATATATACAGAGTAATGACTTAAGAAATTTTGTCCATTATAGATTCCCAATTGTCCCTGTTCTATGCAAGTCTGTAGATGTCTTTAGGGGATGTGCAAAAAGGAATCACCAATGATGTCACAGATATTCTCCAGTATTGCTTTGTGGGTCTTCCTCTTTCCATTCTGAGATATGCAGAGAGAGAAGCTAAAAACAGAAAAGCTGTCAGGATGTCTTAGTTGATGACCAAGCTATCTCATTCTTACAATGGCTATAAAGGTGGTGTTGAGAATAGAATGAGAGAACTTTTTGATTTGTAATATGATCTCTCCAAGAGTATCCTAGGAGTCCTAATAATCTGAGGTGTTTCCAAAGGAGTTAATTGAATCAAAATCAGTTTTTATTGACATTGATTCAATTAACTCCTTTGATATAGTCCAGGTCTGCAAGCTGTAAAAATATGGCACAACTGGTTGTATAAGTCTCTCAACTTTTTATTAAAAAAATATAGAATTGGATTTCCAAATGGGAGAGAGTTTATGTAAAAAGCTAGTTGCTTTCACATTAATACATTTAGTTTGCTTTGAAGGAATTATGTATATCAACAAATTTATATAAAATGTAGGGAATTAATAGTAAATTATTTTTTCCCAAGAATTGTTTAAAAACTTATTCTTTGCCATTGAAACTTAATATCTACAAGTATTATGTTAATTTTATATATATAATGTGAGAGAGTATGTATAGATAAATTAGTTTCAACAAATTTGCAATGATTTTGTCAAAAATGAGAAGTGTGAAAGTATACAAGTGTATGCATACACTAATTTCCTTCTATTTTTTGAAATATTTTTATAGAAATACTTTGATAGGAAAAAAGTGTCTATAAGAAAATTAAACATTTCACTTGAATATGGGGTCAGAAATAACTACAGCTTATTAATATGAAAATAATGTAATAGTATATTATGCAAAAAAATTTCAAATTATAACAATCAAGCTATAGTCATCAATGAAACAAATATATAACAAGATTGTTAAGTCAAAAATATATATTTTAACAACTGTTGAATTTTTTTTTTACATCTATCTTCAAAAACGCAAATATTTGACATTGCTTTTATGTCTTAAATGAAAACAGCAGCTCACCAAATTGCACTTAAGCATGAAATTAATATCAATTTCACATAAGAAAAATTTTGCAATGTACATTGTGTACATTGAGTCCATGGGTATTATTCAAAGTCAAAGCAGAATTTCTTCACAAAATTTATAACAATAAATTTTGAAGAAATTATGCATTATAAGACATTGAAGAAATTTCTAATATTTAACAATTATTTGAGTAGTATCTATATTTTATTGAATAATCATCAATCTTACTGAGAATGCTTATTTTCATTAAAAAATTTCAAATGAAAAACAAGCACACTCAAATTATCATATTCCATTAAATTTTCGTAATTTTCATTTATTTATTAGTAACAAATAATTGGAAGACTATCTCCCAGAAAGGCAGCAAAAGAAAAAAATGGCAGTATTGTCTTTTCCCTATTCAGACCACCACATCTCTGAAAATACAAAACATCCTCCTCTAGTAGTTCAACAATTGAAATACCTTATGTCGATTTAAAAATGTTCACATTACAGATCAGTAACTTAGAAAATATTTTTGAAAAATTTAGTAATTATCTAAACTTTCTTGAAATGCTTCCAATGTTTCCTTGCTAAATCTAGCTTTTTTTTGTACCAATTGGTGATAGGATGTTAACCCTATACAGAGAATGTTTTAATAATCCTAGATGCCTTTACTAACTCAAATTCAGTCTGAAAATCCAAAATAGTCCTTTTCATCAAGTTTTCTATAGAACATTTTTTGTGGAATAATGCTTCAATCCGTAAATTTGTATAAACAGCATTTAGGAACAAAAAAATACAAATTACAAGCATTTGCACTTTAAGAGAGTTCCTTTTTCAAATAAAATCAAAAATATGAACATGCATTAGAATAAATACTAAACGTTCATAAATATGGCATTTCATATAATATATATAGCTACAGTATATTAAAACAATACTACTGGGTTCATAGCAGACATTACTAAAAAATGGATAAAATCGAGATTGTCAATCAGGAAGCAAATGTACCATGAAAAATGAATAAATTAATAATTATGAAATTATTAATTTCATAATTATTTGTAATTTGTTCCACAAACAAATTATTCATAATTTTTCTTAGATTGAGCTAATACAATAGATCATGTATAAAACTCATCTATTCATCAATAATAAAAATTTAATAATTTGTTTGACAATTATAATACGTTTAATTTTAAAAAGATAACTTATTTATTTAAAGATATAAAAATATATTTTTTTTTTGTTTAAACAACTGTTATATCTGTTTTTAACATTACATAGCAAAATTTTTGTTGAAAAATTATATTTTTACCATTACATCCAATGGAAATACATTTTTACTTTACAATTTTTTGCCTCATGAGCCTGCACTAGAAATGAATTAACTGAAAATCAATAACTAATTTTTTGTCAAATTGCTGATGTAAGGATGAATCAATTATTCTTTCTTGTTACAAGACTGCTTTTCAATTTAAAAAAAGTTTATAATGCAACTTATCTAATAACTTTTCAAATAAATTATTGTCTTCTTTATTAGAAAATATAGTCAACTGGTAAGCTTTTAATATACCTGAAGCACCTTGAATTTAGAAATTAGCAACTAACAGTAGCTATTCAGTGATAGGAACATTAGAGCCAACAAAAGTATTAAAAATTCTGGTGGAAAAAAATTACTACTCTTACAAACTAAAGTTTTCACTGTCAATAACTTCCAAAAAGTAATTTTTCATCTACATTAAAAATGTCATTGTTTCAGAATTTCCAACAGAACAATTATGTCACAATCATTTATTACAACAGGAAGTATTAACTTCACCTTGAACAATTCTGAAATAATTCCACAAACTTAAATCTGATTTGGAATTTTGCTGCCAATTTTAAAAATTTAAAATTGGCCTTTTCTCAAAGTAAGAATGATTTTGTTAAAACAAATATTCTTAATGAATTTTTCTGTCAAGCAATGTAAAAATTAATATATTATTCTTTAGAGTTCTATTTTGCAGCTCCACCCCAGCATTTCATAAAAATTTGTTATGATTTTGTAATGAATTGTGTTGAAAAAAAATGCCTTGTGAAGTGAAATTTGAAATGGATGAGGATGTAAAACAGAGGCTGGGGAAATGCAATAATAATAATAATATTATTATTGCATTTCCCCAGCCTCTGTTTTCAATAATAATAATAATAATAATAATAAGTTAAAGTGGAAG
>WUQG02011151.1:0-11863 GCA_011317285.2 Androctonus mauritanicus
TTTACACGTCAAATAATAATATTTTCAAATTTTTGGCACGTATATCTAAAAAGTTTTGCCATCGAGGGCTTAGACCAATACTTAATCTTACTTGTTAGTTTAAACAGGCAACACTTTGATTCGGCGCAAGCAGACCAAGGCTACAGCGGGTTTCTTGCTTAGTCCCGGTTTAAATTAGTCTTCGTTTATACAACCGGCCGATGGAGATCAATTGAATGCAACGGGCTTAGTAACTTGCCGTGGAATGCTGCGTGAAGAAAATATGTTTTCAGAGCTATAATGCGTACCTCAATTTCATATCACTACAAATGCTTTCTACTCTGAAAAGCGTTTCTATCTTGACGGATCCAGTTACATTTTCCAAGTTCATACCGTCAGTTTTAAAGCTGAGTCTGGACCAAGGTTTTTAAACTGTATTTTCTACCTAATGATTCCGTAAGGTAACGCATCTATGATGAAATCGGCTGCTGAATGGGCGATAGAATATGTTGCCGTTTATTAACTCCATATGGACAGCGCGTGCAGCTATATAAGATGGTTGTCTGGAAATATGATGTGTGTTTATACTGCGGAGTCCCAGTGAACATTCATGTCCTACATTAAAACAAATTAGAAAAGAATACAGATCTGGAAATTAATATCTCTCCTTAATCTATTAGAGCCTGGATGTGTGGGACTCCCTGATATTCACATGATTTCATTCAGTCGTTTCGTTTGAAACCTTCGTTGAAATATGTAATAAATATACTTTTTTGCAATTGCACAATTTTGAAAAAATAAAGAAAACGTTTCTTTAATTATTTGTATGACATAACTGATTCAAACTTACAGTTGTTATGAAAGTGCGGAAGAATAAAGTAGAAATGATAATTCATACCAGGAGAATAACGAAGAGCGCTAGAGTGAAGAAATTATGGCATCATTTCTACTTTAATGCGCGTTCCTTAATTACGTTTAATATGCATGACCCTTATATTTGTATCTAAGATAGGATAATTAAATTTTGTATTGAAAACGTTAGAAATGATTACTTGAAGGTCTATGGCGAAGTGATACAGGGAAAACAGGGAAAGCAAAAGAGCCACCGCCAGATCCGGATGTTTGTGTTCTTCACATGCGTATTAATCAAATGTAAATTCATATACTTGTGATGCTATCACTGCACTTCGAATGTTGAAACATGGCTAAACCGAAAGTTAATGCTTTAAATTTAGAACAGCGAATAAAACTGATTGAAGACTCTAAGAAAGATATTTCTCAACAAGCATTAGCTGTAAAAATTTAATGTGGACAAAACACAGATCCACAAAATATTATCTCAAAAAGAAATTCTGACTAAATAGAGGAACAACGGAAATCGCAACCTTAAGCGATTGACATCCAGCAAGAAACATGTTCAAGAAATATAAAACGGGCATCAACAGTAGAAAATAATGAAAAATTGTTGTTTCGTTTATACGAAATTGAATATTGCTTTGCCGCAGAAGTAATAAAAAATAAAATTGGGATGCAAGAAAGTACTATTGGTAGTTTTTCCATACTAATTAAATAGGTTATATTTTTGAACAACTGATAAAAACTGTTGTTAGAAATTATAAGAAAAATATACGTTTGTTTTTATTAAAGTGTAATAATTTTGTTTCAATTAAACATTATTTTATTTTTTGATATATTAATAGGAGGTAGTGCCGAACAATTTATTTAAGCAATAACGACTTCAAAAAAAAAAGAAAAGAAAAACACGAATATATGGTCTACTTCCTCCGATAATCATCTTATCTTCCCATTCCATTTTATAATCACGAACGTTTTAATTTGTATTTCGTATATATCTTAATTGTAAATTATTATAAGCATAATTATTGATAATTATAAATAATTATATGCCTTATGACATTACAGATTTTTAAATCTTTTACGTTATGTTCTTAAACCATAAGATTACAAATAACTATACTGTGCTCATTAAAATAATAATATATGATGATATGGTTTAAAATAATAATAACGTGGAGGAGTCATAAATATAGATTATTAAGAAAAAAATACAGCAGAAAAAAGTTTTATTTCTGTTTATACGGACAGTTTTCTTAGCATTAGCGCATTTGAAAACAAACCATATTGCTATTTAATTATTTGACCTCTTTCTCAGTATTCAGTTTGCTCTTTATTTTTGAAATGCATAAAGGAGGAATATTAAAATAACGCATTTGTGAGTAAAATAACTTATCGGAAATTTTGTCTAGATAATAAGCTATTTCAAAAAAATATGAATTATCTTGAAGATGAAATAAAGTAATACTTACATCATCTACAGATTCAGTGCCTATTTTGTAGTCTCCAATTCTAGCCAACTTCGCTAATTCAAAAAATGTGCGAGGAACAAATTCTCGTCCAGGAAAACTAATGAAAGACATTAGTGCACCGCTATAACTTGAAGTAATGATAAATATTGCAAAAAGCCATCCAGATACAAGCAGTCGGCAACATTTACCAGAGGGATAGAATAAATCGTTTCCTGTAAGAGTCAAATGAAATTGAATTAAGGGTTTTATAACATAATTAAGAAAAAAGTAATAAAATATACATAACCTTTAGCAGTAAATGATCCGAAAAGCGCCCACGCAATTTCATTGAATTTCACATGCTTTCTTTTATATAGCTCTGCATCCTTCCAAAATATTATACAAAATATTATTGTCGAAATTATGAATGAAAGAGCTATGGCTATCCATACCTGAAAGAAAATATTTCTGCTTTACATTCAAGATAAAAATAAAACCTTCGTTAATTAAAATTGATGAGATTTAATAAAATTATTAGTAAATAATTAACGAGAAAAATATCGCTTGTTTATTTCATTTACTTTAGATTCCCACAATAATTAACTAATATTGTTAAACATGTATAAAAACAGATTAAAAGAATTTTCATTATTTCAAGCGTACAGATTTCTATATCACATTTGGACAAGTTAATTCATAAGAGAAAGAATCTATAATTGCACAGAATTATTTTATATAGATTTTCTGTGTACATAATTCAAAACTTGACGAATAAAACTGTTTATTTAATAAAAAGTGTTTTGTTAAATGAGTACCAATTAAATTGACACGAAACAGAACTATAATGCTATTCTGTATTAAATCTATTAAAAGATTTGATTTAACGACATTTTCGTTCAGATTTTTTATTTTAAAACTTCCGTATTAAATATGTTGAAAATAAGTTAACTACTATTAGGCCTATATTTTGGAGAAAATTTATATAAATTTATAAAGAATACAAAATATTAATTTTAAACTTTTATAAATTAAATTTTCACAAACATTTTATAAACATCACTCAAACATCTTAGGTATTCTAGAACGTAATTATCTTGAAAAAGTAAAGAAAAAATGTTTGTTTAGTTTTCTTAATTAATAATCTTAGGCGTTATTCATAAGGGATAGTTATATTAACGGATAAAGTTTTTTGTTTATGATTAGTTCTAATAAACAGAAATTAATGTTAATCGAATAAATTTAAAAATGTTATCAATTTTTTTCTTTTTATACAGGAAATATTTTTAATTAATATTATAAAATAATATCGAATTTAAATATTTACGTTAAGAGAGAATGGGCGAACTATAGCGGTAACTTTCGATAATTCTGCTGGTTTTCCAACAATGTATTTAGCTCCCTCGACAGTTATAGGTTGAGATGAATAAAACAATCTTGAAGATCTTAGATCCTGTATGATTGGAAAGCACAAATCGACTTTCTAAAACGGGAAATATTATATAAATATTGAAAAATAAAGCAAATAATTCAGAATAAAATGAACTATGCATCTTACATTTAATAATAAAAGATTTATCCATTCCATACCGTTAGCGTTGATTATTTCATATCTGAAATATTATTATACCGATTATAACTTTCATTAAAATATTATAGAAGTTAATAGCATTTTGCAAATTTTACCTAAATCCAAAAAATTCTTGAAGCACAAACAGAAATTTTGAAAAAATTCCTGAATTTTCAAGTTCAGTTTTTGTTTCTGTTAGCTTTACGAAACCTATATGCTATTAAATAGGAGTATTAATCAAGTACAGATTAGACATTGTTTACTAAAGATTTATTTATTCAGAAATTCGGATGGTAGTATTAAGTGTCTAATTCTATAATTGATACAAACGATTGCAAACTTTTATAGACTATTTTAAAACTTTAAGATAGACAATTAATTTTGTTAATTTTTTCGAATTTTTCTAAAATAGTTTACAATACTATATGAAATAGTAATAATTTTCTCAGTACACTACATTATCCTTTGTATATAAATAGTAATTATTCAAAATGAGTTTGTTCAAAAATAATCTATTTTATATTTACTTATTGTATTTATTTTTCAAATTTTATACTAAAGTGAAGAGACTACCAATTTACATTAAAAAATAAAAATTTCTTACCTCGAAAGCTTTAACATACAGTGTCATATTGTTTAAAATATTCTTCATTATTAAAGCTGTATACTAAAATTTCGATAATGAAATTTCTAAATAAATGAGGAGTGAAAATAAAATTATCGCTTCAATAAAATTATTATATAAAATTAAGAATAATTAATTTTGTTGTTTACTACTTTCAGTTATATATCAGGAAACATCTCGATAACTTTTCTATACAAAATAATAGAAGTAAAGCAAACTAGAATTTTAAAGTTATACGAAGAAAAGCTTGAAAACAATATAGTATCATAAAACATTCAATTATTATATTTCTTCTTAATTCACCAGTAGAAGTTTTTATTTGCAGGATTTTTATTGGATCTATTAATTAAGTATATTATTAAATGATATTTAACTTAATTATATAATAATACATCTATAAAAAATATTTAAAATTTTAGCCCCGATTTGTGTTTTATCGATAGATTAATTACTTTTTTATGTTATAGTTACACCAATTTTCTAAACTGATTTTATAGTTTATGCCATTTTAATAAGCAAAAGCTATAAAATTAGTTTTCAATTTGTATTTATATTTTTTGTCTAGGATCTTTGATATTTAGTCATAGAATTACTTCTGTCATTCGGTATTAAACCATTCAATTACAAAAGTAATTTTGCGACTAAAAAGCAACGATCCTAGCCTAAAATTGCATTACCTTTTGGACATTCCAATTTTAAAATGTACCACAGGATTCTAACATCAGTGATGGAATTAACATGAAATTTGAAGAATGGAAATCAATGACTTTATGCAGAATCCTTCTAAAACCGAACTGACGAACCCCGAATTATACCCGGCAACTGTTTTTTATAATATGTATATTCATTGCCTTTGTATGCTATTTATTTCGATTGAGAAAACTAATAAAATTATATATTAATAGTAAGATTATAATATTGAACGCTTATATATATATATTTAAAATTATTATTTAAAAAAATTTTTTCTTGTAAATTCTAATCATAATTTTTTATGTTTTAACTAAAGCTTTTAAACGTATGATTACCTTTTAAATACAGTAAGGCATATATATATATATATCTGCAACCAGGAATGCAACAATTAGAAAAATATCGATTTTCGATATTAATCGATACAGGCCTGGAAAATATCGATACTTATTGTAACGATATCAACAATTTAAAATCAGTATTTCTAAATGAATAAATATAAAAATGCTAATTAAAAATATTATTTATTTATTCTCATATAAATAACTAAATAATAAATAACTCTATAACCATTTCTTTAAAATATTATTTTATGAAACATCAAATATGTTTGAAGTTGATTATTTTTTCTATCTGAATAAAAATAATTTGTTCAGAAGTATTAAAAATACTGTATATTATGCAAACTATAATATTTTAGATAAACTCATTTTAAGCACAAGAACTTGGATTTTTTGCAACAGATGACGCCAGTTTCCATTCTATAAGAATACGAAGTGACGGGGCCAAACAAGCCCTTAAATAGTCTGCCCATCCCTGCGGAGGGATCAGCCGATTGAGGAGGACGGATACTGACGGGCCGGCGGGATTCCATGATAAAATATTTCATGGATTTGGACCCGAAGGTCGAACTGTGTCCTCTAGAATGGAAAAGATCTTGAGGTTAGAAGAAATTCGCAAATGAAGCACTTTATCATGACAAAATACAACAATTCAATTTTAAAAGATACATGCACAGTGAGGATCAAATTAATTTGCACTTGGTCCCCTTCCGCAGGTTTCTTTACAAATATTATATAATTATTATTCTATATCAGTGGTTCTCAAACTTTTTGCAGTCGGGGCGCATTTAAAATCCTACAAATAATGATAGGCGCATTATATACAAATTTCTAGTAAATATGTTATCAGGTGACCAACAAAATTACATCAAAAATGACGTCTATAGCAATCATCTCTAATCACGTGACATTTCCCGCCTTTTTCTGTAAAAATGGCTGGCATCATCCGCGTTGAGAAAGAATCCACTCGATATTGTCAAAGTATGAATTGTAGTCGAATAAAATCGAAGCAGGCAACTCTAAATCAATGCAGAATGCGTTCATTGATTTGTAAGTATAAGTATTTTTATAGATCATTGTTTATTTCCTTTTGCAGAGAAATCAAACGTTCACCATTTCCGTAATGAAATGGTATAATAAAGTAACTATATTTATTTTTATATCTGGACACATTTCTCTGGAATATAACAGGGCGCACCCGGAAATTTTCTAGGGCGCATCAGTGCGCCCTGGCGCACACTTTGAGAACCAATGATATATTGTAATGATACATAGATAATATTTAATAGCTATGTAAAAAATACTTTTTACATAGCTATTAAATATTCTACATAGATGAGATAAATTACATGTACTTTATATAAAAGATCTGTAATCTCGAATTATTTCATAAAATGCTCTAGTGTAAAAAATTAAAACTTAATTTTTTTTTTAATCTTCATTTATAGGGCCTATATCTTTTTCACCTTTTATGAATTAAAAACAAAAGGGTATTATACAAAAATTTATTATTATATTTAGAAAACTTTCTACACAGTCTGTAAAAAACGATTGCACTGTAGGTCAAGAACAAATATCAATTAAAATAAAAATATAAGCAATTACTTTTGAGTAATGTAAATTGTGTGATGTCTAATATTAATACATTTTCATTTAGTCTCAGACATACACAAAATATCAGTTTGCTGTAGATGAATATATATTCATATATAATGTAATATTTGTAGAATTTTGAATAATATTCTGGATGATGTCAGTGAGAGATAGGACAATTATCACTATAATGAGTATGTTCACGATCGCTATGTTATTTCCACGTATAAATTTGATGTCTAGCGAATATATATTTGATATCTTTTATCTGAACCTGTAGATATAAGATCTACAGGTAAAGATAAATATTGGAGTTAGCGATGTTTACAAAGTATGCTGTCTGCTTTCCTTGTCAAGTATTATGTTGTCTGATTTGACAGGATAACTATTTTATTTAAATTCAAAATATTATTCTATCCTAATTTCATTTATGTCTTATTTTGTAAAACTTTATCAGGTGTATATTTATAATATGAAATTGTTTATTTGTACTTTATATTTTTTAGTTAATTTTTAATAAATCATTTTGGTTAGGTAATCGTATCTTTCTTTATAATCGATATGAGCAAGCAATTTTTCAATCTGAATTAATATAATGAGCTTTTTCACTAATCCTGCAGGTATATTGTATGGTTATCAAGTTAACAAGCTTATACTGAATTATTTAAAAATTGAATTTCCAATAATTTTCATATTATATGATTTGATTATAAATCTTTTTCTCAAGGAATAAATCATTAAAGCGAAGCAATAAATTTAATAATTTCATATAATTTTTGCTCAGAAACAGGATTTCTCATGAAGTATTTTCTAAATCTAAGATTTGTGTTTATTTGTGTATACACTACACTACACTAATCATATTATCAATGATTTTATGATTAGTGTGTTTTCTTTGAAGTATAGATTGAGTGAAGTGAGTTAGTTATCTATAAAGGATGTATAAAGATTAATAAATCTTATGAGAAACCGTACTTTGTTTGACAAGAAAATATCTTCCAATTATAATTATTCACTTGTTGTTTATTCTTATATTCATAAGTTCTCTATTCTCTCTGTGAATGACTATGGCTCCCTCCCAATGGACGAATACAAATAGGAGAAGTTCAGAAAATCTCCGAGAAGTCTCCGCTGGAGAAGGTAAAGAATGACGTCACAACCCCTAGAGATGGCGAGACATCGTGATTTTTTGTTGGCTGGACTTCTGATCGTTCAACAAGTCACGATGTTTCGCCATCTCCAGGAATCATGATATCATTCTTTAGCTTCTCCAGCGCAGACTTCTCGAAAGCATTTTCTGAACTCATCTACAATATTCGTTTTGATCAGTAATATTTTTCTTTATAATTAAATTGATACTAAATGAATAGATTCATATTCATTGTACGATTTCAAAGATATATGTAAAACCTTTAATGTCATATATTACGTTTATATTTTTATCATTCAATATGATTTTTAAATAGTATTTAATCTACGAATGCATGTTTCTGTGATTTTACTTAATTTCTTTAACATATTTTAATTGTAAAAAAATTAAAGTTCTTGTAAGTCTTCTGGGGGAAAAAAAAAATTAATTCATTTTGGAATTCAAACACTTATTCGGTTCAGATCCATCCGGTCGACTTATTATTTTCATATACAATACAGTATATGTTTCTAGTACTCTGTATATCACGTTAAATCTTCAACTATTTTTATATGGAAATTATTAGGAATAGAAAAGCTTAATATTTAAAATTAATTTTATAAAAAATTTCCATTCAGCTTAAATTTTATGCTGAATGCAATAGTTTGAAATGTATATATTAAGTTGTTGCATTTATAATGATAAATTACTATGCTTGACATCCGATACCTTCTTAAGAATATTATTGCTTATGTTTAGTAGGAAAATCGACACACAAAATTTAATTTCAACAACTTAGAATATTTAAGCAAGATAAAAAGCTAAGAATATATAGAGCTAATTAAAAATTTCCCGTAGGTGTTGTTAATACATATAACTTTAGTGCTGTTTTCGTATCATGGATGATATAAAATATTATTAACAACACATAGTTTAATAATTCATTTTGTAAAATACAGTACTGTATCGATAATAGATATAGTACGTATCAAACTTTTTCTTGCAATCAATAATAGTGTAAATATTTTTTATGTTATTTAAATTAATTATTTTGCAAATATTAAATCAATAATAAAAATACAGTATTTTGCCTTTTCTGAAAAATTTTTATTTCTTTAATATATAATTTTCCTGATAGTTGGCAATTTTCATAACTATGTATGAAATGAGAATTTTATTTATGTATAAACATGATTTGTCTCTGTTAATCAATATTTTTATTATCTTCACATTTAGATTTTATTTATAAATTACATAATGAGTAATAATATATCTGGCTGATTAATGAAGCTTTAAAAGAAATAAACAATGGTATGATTACAAAATTTAAATTTTTAAAACTATTAATTTTATTTGTATTATATTAAGATTTTTTTATTCCTGATATTTTCCATTTAAAGAATCGAGGTTTGATAATGCATGGAATTGTTTACATATCTTGTATGTGAAATATTTGTAATCTATTTCATTCTATATTAAATCAGAAATCAAATTTATTGCTAAATTATAATTAACAATAAATTTGGTTAGATCCAATTTGTGAATATAGTGATTTATTTATTTTTTCAATATTTATTTTTGCATCATAAAATGCTTTGAATCTAGATCTAGCCTGTCAATCTTCCTTTATTTTGTCTTTTATATTCCGAGTGACCACTCATAAAGATGGGTAATCTGCAGTATATTAGAATCTTGATTGGCTCCACAATTTAGTAATTAGTGAATCAGCGCCGGATCTAGGGTGAGGAGAGTGAGGCAGTCGCTTCGGGCGAAAATTATGAGGGGGCGCGAAAATGCAGTTGCAATTTCACACACAAGAATAATTATATTTATCTTAGCAACATGTCGTGTTCTAGAATCGCTCAAAGATTTGATAAGCAAGGGAGAGAGATACCAATGCCAAGTAAATTGATTAATTGATAAACAATTATTAATGATTTTGCCTGATTGAAAGCAAGAAAAATTAAACTATAGTTCATATTTATTATATTAAATAGAGTTTATTTTTATTATATCTATTATAAATACATTTTTGGTAGTATTTTGTTAACAATTTCTTACTTTGAAAAACGAATAAAGTTTTTTCTATGTTTCTCAGTGACTATGTATCCAATGTCATATACATTCCCTGTTCCAAAGTATTACCTATGTTTATGTATTAATGCGCGTGAGTGAAGAGGAGAGAAGGCGCCATTTTCTAATGTTGCTTCAGGTGACAAAATATGTAGATCCGGCGTTGCAGTGAATGATAGGATTAAAACAAAACAAATAAAGAAAAATGACAAGTAGCTTTGAATAAACTTTCAAATTTATATATATAAATCAACAACATGGAGAACGAAACAACATGGAGGAATTTTTATAAAAATATATATACTAGATAATGCCAAATATTCTAGATTTTTTTATTTTTTAAATTTCAATATCAAGTTAGAAATCACACTTTCTGCAACTAATTTTATATAGTATTGTGCATTTTTTTTTAAAATTTGCACATAAAGAACAAATAGGTCTAAAAGAAAAATTTTAAATAAATCTTAGCTTACACTTTCAATGATTCCAAAAAAAGACTATTGCAGAATTTAAAAAAAAATTATTTACAGAAGAATAGAATGATATCTACAAGATTTAGGATTCAAACTTCCCAGCAAGATTAGAGAAGTTATATTTTTGAAAATATTATTTTCAAAAGGGCAATTTTCATTCTTTTATTAATTAATTAAACATTTTGACAAATCAAAATTCATGTTCCTAGGATTGTTGTTGCAATAGAATCTTTGACCAAAAATTGATATATATAACAAGTTTCAAGAATAACCTTATCAAATACAGTATTATGTATACTAATGGTTGTAATACATTTAAAGCAGGATGCACAAACCGCGACACTCTGGTTGCATGAAACCTTCCGTTGATTTATTGAAGGCCCCCCTCGCCATGTGTTATTTTAGCAAGTCACACCATCAACGAAATATTATTTATAATTTTGAACAATGAATTTTCAAATAATATTTTCTGATGTGAAATTATGTTTACGGTTGTTCGATAATAATGTTTTTAAACAATAAAGAAATAATAATCATATTTTTTGTAATAATAAATATTTTTTTTATTTTTACTGTATTTATGTGTATGAAATAAGAATTTATAAAAAATTGAACACACGCACAAGGTAGCACTGCCGTTTAACTGATGAAAATTTAAAATAAATTTTGCTTTTGGCTACTACAAATGTCGAATCTAAAAAAGAAAAAAATGTTAAATTAATGCCATACCAACGCATGCTATTAAAAATTATTTGTCTAATTTTGATTACGTTTCTTTGTAGCATGTAATTAATAAACATGATATAACATATAACTTTCGCGGTATTTTTGGTGGCTCTTCTATAAGTCACAATGAATGTATGCGGCCCTTGATGTTCTATAAGTCTGTGCATCTCTGATTTAAAGGCTTGGCAAAATTAATGAAAATATAAAAGTTTCTATTCGTCTGTTTAGAATTATTATATTTATTAGCATAATATACAGTACAGTAAAACCTCTATTTTACGAACCTCGATCTTACGGACTTCGGATTTTACGGACACCATCCCAAAAAATAAAATAAATAATATTAATACAATATCTG
>WUQG02011161.1:0-11862 GCA_011317285.2 Androctonus mauritanicus
CGCCGGTTTCCTCAACGTTAGACGGGTATGCGTCCTCTAGGTCTACTTCTATCTCTATGGTCCCAGCACTGTTTTTTTATTATGCGGACATTTATTAATTTCCGTTATAGCGGTCCCATTCCAATTTTATAAAACCACCATTAACGAACTGGCGTTATAGACGAGGGCGTTATACGAGTTTACTATATATTTTTTATTAGAAGTCCTCTGGTGGTGAAAAAGTATATTAATTACTATTTCGTGATGAAAAACTTAATTTCTAATTGAAAAAAAAACACTTCGATTGAGTTATAATCGTTCGACGAGAACAAATCTAACAAATAGTAAGAAATTATGTTTTTGCGTAAAGATTCTATTTACATTTAGGCAAGCGTAACTCGTCGAGAATCGGCATGGATATCATGAGGATGTCAACATTTTTCAAGTCAAGTGCCTAGTATCATTGAAAGGCATTCTTTTAAAGTGTTGGCTTCATTTATTTCCACGATACATCTCGCATTTCACACTTACTTTGTAAGAAAAATGTAAATTTATCCTACTTATCCCAGTAATATATATTCCATTAAAAAAAAAAAATGGCCACGTTATTGATACAAAAAAAGAACGGACATAAATTATCGTTTAAAAAAAAAAATGGAAATTAAATACAGTACAATATTGTATTCTTATCATTCACTTTAATTAATTTTGATTTTTGATAAATGACAAAATATTGCCTAACAGCCAGCAATTTTTAATTAAATAATAAACAATAAAATACCGAAAATTATTTTATATTCTTCTGTCGTGAAATGACGAAAAATATAAAAGACAAATTGTATTTTGATTGATTAAGAACATGACATTTAAAACAATATATATATATATTAATAAAATGAATTTGAATAAATATTAGTATATTGCACAATCTGTGTTTACTGATCATTCCGCTGTTCGTAATACTTGAATCGAAAGTACGCATGTGTACGACGTATACGCTAAAAAAAAAAAAAAAATTATTGAATTGAATCCAACTGTCTGGACGTACATGTTACGTCTATCGCCGATGTATGAGAACATCTAAATAAAAAAAAAAAGAGCGTAAATAAAGAGTCTAGCTGTATATATCAAATGCAAATATTAATATAGTCCAAGTTGTTAAGTAAAGGTGATGTAAAAGGATTCTTACGTATGTTAGAAACACAGACATGTTTAATTTTGATCTGTGAACAAAAATTATTACACTATATTCTGATTAATTGTTTTAGCATTAGTACAATATTTGGAAATTATTTATAATTTATATTAAGTTGTATATATATACGAAAAAAAATACGATACGTATTAATTAATTATGTAAATTTAAAAATTGAGAACGTTTGTCTTTGGTAGCATTTATGGATGGCTATAGAAACATTCCTAAACTTCGCACGCTGTAAAAATGGTTAGAATTTTACGTCTTTATGACTAAAAGAATTTTTTTTTCTTATGTGGTATAAAGGTAAGGCATATCTGGTTTTAAGATATTTATATTCAGTCGTTTGAAGGTTTATTTGCAAGTTAAAGAACACAGTATGCGTAACAAAGTATCGGTGTAAAGTATTTCCTACTATTTTATATTTTACGTGAAATTTTTGAAAAATAAAACTTTATTATTATTATTATTATTATTATTTTTATGTAAAATTGGAGGAAAAAAATTTTAAGTAGAAGTATTTTCAAATTTGTGACGTCACGGTCAGGAGAGCAAGCTTAGGGTGCGTTCGTATAATCGTAGGCAACGACCGAACTCGTTGAGTCGTTACCTACGATTATACGAACGCACCCTTAGTGTGACGAAAAAAAAAAGAGTCAAAAAATGTTCGAAATAGCGTTGAAGTAGTACATATATGGTCCCTTTTCATTTATACATATTTCTGGTTAATTTCGCAATAGAAAAATATGTATGTTTAAATTAATTAAAATAACTTTAGTGATCTAAAACTATACTCTATAACCTATCCAATTATTCAGATTCAAGAATACAATAACTTTTTAAATCCTTTTTATTTTATATATATATATTTTTTTTTGTTAAATTATCTTGAAAAAAAATTTCTGATAAGTGACAATTTTTCCAAAGAGCCCCCTAGTTTTTCTTCTAAATTATTGGGCTCGTTTATAACTAAAAACTTAATTACGTCTCACTCTCAATTCTCAACACATTCATCGTTAGAACACTCTCTTAATAAAATAATCATTATAAATTTCTACGCGTATATAGGTTACGCAATTAAATTAAGAATTAAATTAAATCGAAAAGAAAAAAAAAGTTTTTTAATATCACAATTTTTAATTTTGTTTTTTTTTTTTACTACGCGCATAAATTATTAATATAAAAATTATTATTTTTTAATTATAAATTGAATTCATATAATTATCATTGGAAGTTTTTTATAAAAATTTTAAGCTATAATTATAATTCCAGAATCTTGGGAAATTTTTTAATTTTTAAATTAAATTTTCAATCGTTTCGTATTAATTTTTTTTTTTTATTATTATTATTACGAATCATCTTTCCGTGTTTAAAAATTAAAATATGAGATCATTAAATAAAAAAATAAAAATAGGCCGACTTTAATGATTCTGTGAACTTTGGATCGATCAAATTAATGTTAAAAGATAACTTTCTTTTATGTAAATAATCTATTAAATACTTACTGGTCTCATAAAGAGAGTTATTATTCTAATCGAGATAGTTTTACGTGGCAATTGAAGTAAAAGGGGAGATGGTGAGAATTGATTTGGTGAGGTTTCCTATGATACGTATCGATATAAGAAGAGACCTTATACTGTTTACCTCTTTTACGTCATCCGAATACGTGAAAAACATCATTAAAACAACACAGAAAAATTTTCGAAACTTATAAAAGATTTTTTTTTAACTTACTCCGCGTGCCTTTTCAATGACAGACAGAACCATTTTAACAAAATCTAATATCTAATTTTGATCCTGACGTATTAAAGTCAATTAAAAATCGTTCAGTTTTTCAGAAATCATTACAGAACAGACAAAAAAACGAACATACGCAAAATGTCCAAAAATTGAGTTAGAAAGAGTTATCTCTCGTTTCTCTTTCGATAATTTAACATATCATACTTTTTCCCAAATAATCAGAACGTTTGTATTTCTATAAAAAAGTAAATACGATAACGGATATCTATATTAAAATAATACCGACAAAAAATTTATTTTTAAATTTCTGATAAGTGGTTGTGATTAAATTTCGTTTATTAGTTTTCGTTAATTTAATTAATTACTCCTCTGACATGTTTATGCTATAACCTCCGTAACAGTGAAATCATTTAAAGGAGTTATTTTTTCTTAAAATCTGATTGGTTGAAAATCTGTACTGTTACAGATTTACATACACACGTGGATCGAAAGGAGCAGCCATTGTATACTAAGAAACATACGGCATAAGTTATCGTACAGTTGATTATACAGACAGAGAGAGAGAAAAAACAAGGACGTTTATTACTATTCACAAGAATCATGGCAAGTTATTCACCAGGTTAGTTTCTTTACTATATTGTATTATATATCATAATTTAAGTGAAACAACAGTCACAGTTTTATAATCATCATATACAACTTCTAAAAATATTGAAAACTTCTAACCTGTTAGTCTTGTTTAGCAATATGTACTCTGTACCGCTAATGTATTTGTTTTTACATATTTGAATGTTTAAACTATTTTTTGTTTTATATGAATATTAAAAATATTTTTTAAACAAGGAAGAGTTAACATTAATTATATTTAGACGTTTTATTTATTAACCTTAATTAATATTTTTAACTTCCATCTGTTCGGGACATTTGTTGAATGAAGTATAATTTCCAGGAAGTTTTTTTTATGTTTATGTAACGAAGAGATAAAAATTTATTTATTTTTTTAACCTAACATAATAAATATAGTATAATAAACTATATATTAAAACTTAAATTTTTTTTTTTTTTTTTTGCTGTTTCTGGAAGAGAAAAAAACGAAATTTTTTGTATAACAAAAAAAAAACAAATATATGTTTCATTCTGAATATTTAAAAATATTAATTTCTATTTAATATATTAATTTTTAAAAAAAAAATTATAAGAAAATTAAATACAATAAACTAGATTTTGGCGATTTTTTTTTTTTTGTGTGTCTGTATTTTTAGCGGATTCGATCGCCATCTGGAGTCACGTTTATTAATTAGTTCGATGCTGTAGACCAATTTTATTTTTCAGTTTACGTCAAGGTCTTTTGAATGCTATATCTAGTAACATGACATGAATGTAAAAATATGACAAAAAAAATCTATATTTAGTTTTTATTTAGCCGTTCTATATTATAGTTTCGTCAATTATCTTCCAATTCGAACTGATACGAATCGTATAAAAGTACATACTGCGCTTCACGTTAAAAAAAAAGAAAAAAAATGTGACACGAATAATCTGTATGTTATGCGTTTATGGTTGGTTTACATTTATTTTTTTTTTTTTCCTTTTTCTATATTCGTTTGAAGTGTTTATAGCTTTCGCAATGTTTGAGTAGAATTCATTTTGGCTGAGAAAAGCATTTAAGAAAGATTCTTTCAATTACTGAATTTAAAATTAGAAATTTTTTTCGAGTTTATTTTCATATACAATTAGTTAAAAGGAAAATTTTTACAGTTTTAGTTTCTTACCTTATTGAAAAGTATAATAACTATATTTTTTAAAAATTTAAATTGTGATAAAGTTTTTTTTTTTTCTTTTCTCGTTAATTAAATTAAATGAGACATAAAATATGTTTAATTAAGATATAAACAAATATCAAGGCGATATAATTAAAATTTAATTTTAAATACGAATATTATCAGTTAATCATATAATATTTAATCAATATTGATTTATTTTCAATATTTAAATTAAATATTTATATTAAATATTTTTTCAATAATAAAAATTTTTTAATTTTTAAATACTGTATACAGAAAATATTTTTTAAAATGAAAAATTTAATAATAATTAAAAAAATTTTATAATATTTTTTTATATTATAAATTTTTCTCTTTATAAAAAATATTAAAAATTTTTATAAAGAGATGGTGGTAATATATTTTTTTATGAATCTACTGAATAATTTTTAAAAAAACCAGTTAGCTCTTAAAATTATTTTAATTTAAAATTAACTAATAAACTAGATTTTGCATCTGTAGTTTAAATTATTGAATTTAGATTTACATCTATAATTTAATATGTTATAAAAAAAATAACCTAAAATATTTATAATTAATAAGAATTTTTTTTTATATATTTATTTTATAATATACAATGTTACATTATAAGAATATTAATTAATATAGTATAATAATTTTTAAGAAAGTAAAGTGGGGTATGTAATATTTCAGTAAGAGTTTAATCCATTTAATTTTTGATTGTAAATTAATTTGTTAAAATTTATTAAAAACAAATATTTTTAATAATTTTTTTACTTTTTTACAATCTGTATAACAAAACATGAGTTTTAGTTAAATGAATGAAATTAATTAAAAATGCGAACTTTGTTTAATTTAAAATTAGGTCAACGTTCTATACTTTTAATCTAGGATTCACACAAAATGCAGTATAGTTTGCACTTTCTCCTCTTATCTTTTTTTTTTCTTTTTAATATTTCAGTTGAGTGATTTTAGAGATAAAGGGTTCATATATATTTTTCTTGTCTTAAAAGTTCCTTCCGGGTTTAAATATTTTCGTTTTCTCAAAGAATTTATTATTAATTAAAATAATATATGCTGTATTTTAATATAATTCTTTTGTAAATAGAACAAATCTTCCATTTTCCCAGTTTATAGATATTATTAATTATTTAAAATATAGAAAATCGTTTGAAAATTAATAATGTTAGAAGACATTAAAAAAATGAAAAGAAAAATAATGTTTTATTGAGAATACAGTATATGTATGCCATTATATAAGAATTATCATTTTAAGTTAAGAGTCATCACGTCTACCTGCTAAATGTACTATATTAGCATATATTTCTGCAATACGAAATTTAAATATTCAATTTTTTTTTATCATATTTATCTAACCTAATCAATATTTATCGTATAGTTATGCAATAGATAAAACTGTTTCCTTTATAAATCAACATTTTAAAAATAAAAATTCATAATTTTATTTCACTGCTGATTGCTGATTTACGCATTTCTGCTTCTTGAACGAAACAAAAATCGTATCTCTGATAGCAGAATAAGAGCATAGGTAAAATTCTAATTATATTACTTCGTGTGTTTGAACGATACTGTATTTGTAAAAACCGCACCTTCATCTGTCCTCCATTAGTTAGCAATATAATTAATAGGATTGCTTACATAAGTACTGTACAAAACTTTTATTTTCGCAATAAATGAATATTGCAATATTTATTTTTGCTTGTAATCCTATATATAAAATCGTTTTAATTTTATTACACTACAATAAATGACTAAAAATAATTATAATATATAAATGCTGATTAATTGGGATACATAAGTACGCGATTTATAGTTTTTTGAATGTACATCGCTTTCTAAAAAAATGCGTGTGTTGTATTGTCCAAATAACTGTATAAGTAGTTATGAATACTGTATATGACAATATTTCTTGCAGATTCCATCAGATAAGATTAACACGCTTAGCTGATGATGTAATATTGCATCCTTTTTTTGTAAAAAGTCAAAGTTATGGGTGAACCCCTTCTCACTCTCAAGAGAGTACCAAGGAGCCCAAAAGTTGTGTTTGAATGTTTTTCTACACCCAGAAGTGGGTTTATAATTTATTAAAAATGTGTATTTTGTGTGTGATAAACTTCATTGTGCGTGTAAAAAAATTATGATGTTTAGAAGACATAACCAAAAGAAAAGAATGCAGATTCAAGCCCCCAGGCGAGAATCAAAATCCAAACAGAAAACAAACAAGACACAAGGACCCCAGCCGAGGGAAAAGAAAACAAACACAAGAACCCAGGCGAAAGCCAAAATCAAAGAAAAAGAATACGAAAGCCAAAGAAAAACTAAAGAAGACAGAGCCCAGCTCGTGAAGTTCCGGAAACTCCCAGACCCAAAATGACCACGTCTGAACGGACTGCCAAACCCAAAGAGGAAGTAGCAAGACGGCCACAAGACAAAACAATACAAAAACAAAGGACGAGCTCCAACCAGGAAGAATGTGATATTGCATCAGTTATTATTTTCAATTATATAAACACGTTCTGCAAGAGTTGCAGTCATTTTTTGCTTGTGTCAGGATAGTGGCGAAATAGGAAGATATTTATTAATAGTTTTGCTTTAACTATTAATAAATATAATTTTTTTATTTTTCTAGTTGTGATGCTATCATTAATATACCATCACGAAAAGGGTTAGATATGTGAGATGATACACTTTGTACACCAGTGTATTCCTTAAAACTCCGTTTCTGTTCTCTTTAGCGCGTTATTAATGAACGTACGATTTCCATAAATTAATAATGCGTTAATTTTTATTAAATTTACTATATTGCATTTAGTTTAAAAATATAAATTTAGCATTGTAACTCATATTTATTTAAAAAAAAAACTTATTCGTGCTAACATAACAGTCTTAGAAATACGTATTTGATTATTTACATGTTGATTTAGTCTACAGTTTCATTCAGTTATTCTTTTAATAATAAATAATTTCCAGAAGGTTTACACACTTAGTCTGCATCTCTTTCTGTTCTTTAATTTGAAAAATATTTACTTGAAGAGACATTGAAATTCATGATGCTGCAATATCGTTTACTATTCCTAGTATCTGGAGGGAAATTTATTTCCGAATTCGGGAATTCCCAAATAGGAATTCCGCATATCTTTTTCAGGATCGATTATTATTATTATTTTTTTATTTTTATTTTTTTTTTTATTGATTGCGAATAAATATTTTCTTTATCATGTGGTAATATTTTCATATTGTGTAATTAAAAAAAGTAATAGATTGAAATTTTTAATTCGAATCGAAAATTAGAATAACTGAATAATTATGCAATATGTATTGACTTTAAGAAGCAATATGGCGGACAATAACAATAGATTTACTTAGAAAAATCGGCTAATATCGATAAATTTTATTAAAAATAATACAATATAGAAGGAATCATCAACTTTTCAGTATTAAATAGCTATTTTAAGCAACGATCGATGATTTTAAGTATTAACTTCAGTATTATATATATATAAACTTAAGTTATATAAAATAGATTTTATATAACTTGAAAAGTTATATAAAGTAGAGTTTTAAAAATATAAACTTGAAATTGAAAAGTTACATATAATAATGAAGTTACATAATACTGAAATTATATAAAATCTATTTTATATAACTTCATCGATAGATTTTTAATAAAAATTAATGTTTAATAAAATTATACTCGAAATTAGAGGCATTCCAGCATCTTTCATTGCCTAGTGAAAGATGCTGGACTTCTAAATGTGTTTAGGTCCAAATCTTATCAAAAATTTAACATATCAGTATGAAATTTTCAAAATGCGTTTTAAAACATATGGGAGTAGATTTTTCTATTTTTCAATTTCATAATTTCGGTATATTCCAAATTTTATAAATATGTTACTTTGGAATATTTCATATAATTTTATAATATATATTTCATGAATTTTTATCGACCCCCCTTATAATTTTATTAATGTCGATTTCATGAAGATTTCATGAAATTACGCTGAGGATTTTAAATTCTTAATGTAATTTTTTCGTTTCATTTGATAAAAAAAATGGCGATCTTGTGAAAATTTTAAAATTTTATATTGATATTTTTCTGGTTTTTTTATGTCCCTTTCCAATCAGTGAGATTATTAAAGAGTGGGGCCAGTTTCAACCACGAGCTGCACCCACACCCATGGAGGGGACCGGATGGTAAAGGGAAGGGATCGCCAGGCCGGGCCTAGAAGCCCGAAAAAACTTTTCAGGAGATAGTGGACTCAGATCGCGAACCTGGGTTATCCAGCGCATTACCAATCGGCCATCCGGCCTTATATTAATTAATTAATGCTCATTAATTCAGAGAAGTTAGAAATGCAATATGAGGAAGTCTAAGATTAATATTGTTGGATTGTACTAAGAATTTCGAAGGAGAATGATACCTTAGAAGAGATATAAACGATAACAAAATATCGCACCATCCGACTCAGAGATACTTGTTCTCTGCAACATAAACTATGAAGAAATAATAAACAGGAGATAAAATATCGGAAATGAGGAGGGTTTTGTTACACGCAAGTATTGTGAGAAGTCGAATGAAAAAAAAAAACATTGATAAAAGGCGATAGTGGGAAAACATTGTCACTTTCTCCAAGAAAAAGGTGAAATAAAGTGTTAGTTGGTTTGCCTGAGACTGATTCACACTCGGGAATTCCGATTTTGGACTTTCGAGAAGAAAGAACATCAAAACAGCTGTCTCCTCAACCGGAGAACTCTGTCGTGTTTTATGTGCCCAAGATATAAGTGTGCTGGGATACAATAGAAAGAAAAAAGAACTTTGCCCATTAAAAAGAAAACCGTCTCCTACGCCACAGTTCAGAAATAGAGGAAATTTAACTGCCTAGACTGAGAGATTATGGAATACATCTATAGGAACTTTCTTCATAAACTGAAATATATGTTACAAATTTGATCGTTGGCTGGATGGCCGCCTGGTAAAGCTGTGGCTTACTACTATGGAGGATCCGGCTTCAAATCCGGGTCCTACACCTCCAGTTTTTCAGGAGGGGTTTGTTCCAGTCCCATTGAACCCCATCATGGATGTTGGCCAGCCTATGATGGGGTCTATAAGTGGCCACCGTCAGATATAGATATATCTCTCGTGTGATATAGCGGTTTAACCAAACTAACCTAATCTATGATGGGCTCTATAAGTGGCCACCACCAGATAAAAAATATCCCATGAGGATATAGCGGCTTAATCAAACTAGCCTAACCTAACCCAGCAATATCTTAAATGGTAGAAGTTGCAATTACCAAACTTGGTCCACTTAATGCTGATATTATGACTTAAATAGCTTGTAATTCGTTTATAATAAGTTTTCTGAAATAAATAACGAATAATCCAGCAATCCACAGTTTACAACTTAGGAATAGATGGCGCCATCAGTCAGTAAACTTTCCAAGCTGAAGGCTTTTGACACATAGCACCATCTGTTCCATAAATTGTTAAATTCTATGGAATTTTTGGATTATTTTAATTGTTTAACAATGATGATTTAAAAAAAATCACTAAATAAATCAATTATACAAGTAAGCAAGATTTCTTTCTGATTGTCCGAGTCTGGAGGTTATAACTTCTATTATTTAGGGATAATCGACACCATCGATATACATCCTTACTCGACACAAACAAACAAATAATATACTTTTTAAGATTTAATTATTAGTATATTTTATTATTAACTAATAAAATTTACTAACAATTCGATAAAATGGAAATGTTACCAGTAATCATATTTCTAATATCATCACTGACAAAAATTCATTTTCCAATTTTAGTCTCAGAAGTGTAAAGAATTTAATCTTCTCATGTCGGATATCCTATTTTATAGAAAAATATTCTCCCTTAAATAATTTTCCACAAAGATTTGAAAAGAAAATTTAAAAAAAAAAAATCGCATTATCGCATTATTTCCAGTCTTGAATTTTATTAAAGTATATCCACTAACAAATATCAAAAAATTTTAAAGAAAATTTTTCCATTACTTTAAGTATCCAAATAAGTATTATTTGTGTAGCAACTGAAAAAATAGGAAAATAAAACCAAAACTGACATACGTTTAGAAAATTTTACAATAACGGATAGAATGGAAATGCAACCAGTCAATCCGCCAGAATCGCAAATCATTGTTCCCACTTTGATATTCGTCATTTTACTCTATTTTTTATTTATTTATTTAAGCTTATTTATTTTTGATATTTTTTGTTAGTTATTTTTTATCATTCAAAAAAATAAAAAATATCTGTTATATAAACAGTAGCAATTTTTTGTTGCAGATAAATTGAGTATTATATATACGTCCGGAAAAATACGATATTTTCTTCACACTGTAATTTGAAAAAGAAATAAAATTGCATTTCAAAATATCATATGTGATAAATTGAACTTGTTCAGAAAATGCATCATAAATCTAGACACTGGTATGTAGACTATATTGTTGTCTAGACAATGGTTAATCAGGTTCTGATCGGGTTAGAACAGAAACAAGATGGAGGACTCTTGCTATCGAACATCGTTGTATAAATTGTTTTTTAGAGTTCAAATATATGTCGACTTTTATTCTTTTATATATTGTACTGTATATATGTATGTATATATATATATATATATATATACATACACATTTTATAGCTCATGTATATGAAGTATAAATACCTTTATGAATAAGCAGTTTCGGAAAGAACTAAAATCGCTTAATCGTTTTTTGAAAGTGTGCTTTATTTTCGAATGATTAAAGTTAAAAATTTTAAATATATGTTATCAAAATCATCTTCAATAGCATAATCTGTATATTTTAGAAACAAAATCTATTTTAATCTATAAATAATTAGCACGTTGGAAAAATTATTTTTCACTGTTCCATAAGTATTTTATGAAAAGGTAAAGCAATAAATTTTTTTCACTGGGCTGTATAAAAATATATTAGTTCACAACGTTCAGTTTTATGGATTTTTCAGTTACAGGCTATCTTGTAAAAAAATAAAGATGTCAAATTCTGTAAATATGTATGTTATGTAATAAATGTTATTTTTCTTACAAATATAATTGAATAATTTAATCATTTTCCTATTTTATCTTAAAAATTCAAATTTTAATAGAAC
>WUQG02011172.1:0-11862 GCA_011317285.2 Androctonus mauritanicus
AGCCACAAATACAAACAATAGTCCATATTTACCTCAATAGAGCTTCTGCTGTCATAATCACTTGGCATCCAGTCTTTGTCAATCGCACTGTCATCAATGCAAAACATATGATTTCCCACTTCATCTTCTGAAGCATCCAATTCTTCTAATATTTCACAGTTGGAAACGTGATCGTCTTTGGCAGCCATTTTCGCCCAGTGGCTTGTCACGTTCTTCCACAAACGAAACGAGTGAACTCTTATTGCAGTAACATGATTTTCATGCTAGCCCTGCGATCTACAGGCATATTTTCAAGCTACTTGCTGCAGGTGTTCCTTTGACATTTTTACATATTCTACAATCAAAAACTCGATTTCGTCACACGTGTGGCTTATCACATTACTGCAATAAGCCCTTCATATGAAAAATGCAAATTTTAATTATTTACTAAATTTTTTTATACTAGAATTTGGATTAAATCTAAGAAATGTATTTTCATTATTATTATTTTTAATATTATATTGCATTATTACTTGTTAGTATAATTACAAGTTTTGTATGCATATGCTTATTTATGTGATGACTATTCAATAGTGTAATTAGACTGATAACAACAAATGCTAATTATAAACTAAATTCATAATAATTTGCATTTGTTCAGAAAACACAAGAATATATAATTAGGCAGACAAATGGCATTTAATTTTTTTGAAAATATTTTTAATCTTTTAGAACTTTGGAACTTTTTCTCTATCATATAGTATATTGATAGTTTTTGACTTCTGTCAAAGTTAGGTTTGAACTAATGCAAAATAAGTTGTATTAAACTTAAAAAGCATAAATTTAAAGGAAACTGGCCAAAAATGGACACTCAATATATCCAACTATTGTGTATGAATTCATATATCTGTGAAATATATTATCTAATCATAGAGCTTACTGATTGTCTCATAGTCATTAGTTAATGCCACTTTAAATTACACACACACACACACACACACACACACACACACACACACCCACACCCACACACACACACCCACACACCCAATTTATACAAATAATTGGAAATGAAGGTTTTTGCTAGAGTTGCTGAAACTCAATTGTTTTCAAAAATTCAAGTTGATGAGCTGTTACTAAGAAAAAGCTCAGGAAAGTTTAAGCTATCTCAACTTTTTCAATAGAATTATTAATGAATTATACTTTGAAGCTGAATAAGTGCTAGTCAATGCAATTGTAGCAATAATGTATAACATGCAGTTTGATTTTCCTTCATCATATATTTGCCTGAATATGATTATAATTATAGCAAAATGAGCCAAATATAATGTTCATGAAAATAAAAACAATATGTGAAAGGCATTTGTAAAATGCAAACAATAACATTTACAAATATTTTATAAAAGAGCATGAGATGAATATCTTTCAGCAATTTCTGTTTTGGCATCTGCATGACAGCATAATTTTCTGTCATTCAATAAATACTGTTAACTAATTTAAAAAGACTCAAAGATAGAGTTTGAGCTTATTTGTGAAAAATCTTGAGCTCTAATGATTTATTTATTTACGAAAAAACTTGAGTTTCACAGGTCAAGTCAGCAACTTTAACTTTTAAATAATGTAAACCAACATGTTCAAACCTGTATCTTATATGTAAATGTAAAAATACAAGTTTGAATATGCACGTTTGTAAATGTACAGTATATATTGTATACCTTAAAAAAGAAGATAAAATTTTGGAAAATCAGATTTATGGAATTTGGATATACATAAGGTGGGGAATACTTATATATTAATATTGTACACTGATATTTATTTAATCAATGTACTTTTTCAGATTTAATTTCACTCAAAATTTATACATAACACACACTATTACTAATATTTTAATTACCTACATTTCATAATATATTTTCATAATGTGCTAATAGGTGTGTATTTACATTAAAAATTATTATTTTGTATTTCTTAGTAATTTATATTTATCTGCATATTACAAGAAATTGTTTTGAGTATTACTGGTGACAATACCTACCATATTTTGGGAAACACCTTTATAGTATTACTTTTGAAAGAAAAAAATGCTTATAATTAAATTTAGACATTTATTTGCTTGGTTTCTTTTTTTATATTTTATAATTATAAATTATTACAATATATGAATTTTCTAATTTTTTTTATAGATATGACTTACCTGCTATATGTGATTGTTCACATGAATGTACTACTTCTCTGTTGGGTGATGAATGTTCTCCAATAAAAGATGATGAAATATCTCGTCGACCTTGCCAAGCTGCAGTTGAAGTATTACAACGTATTGTTGCTATTCAAGGTAATATATTTATATCATTTATTATATAATTATTCAATATATTTAAGATATAAAATATATAAAAAATATATTTATCAAAGATCATTATATTTTAACGATTTATTTTAAAACTTGTTTGATTTAGATAAGATATAATTTTATCTCCGAAAATAAGAAAATTTAAAGTAAAATATAAAATTATACATGCATAATAATCTTTATTTCATTAACTATAATATAATTAATTTATAATCTTTGATTTTAATATTGTAATTATGAGATTAAATATAAATCACCATAGTAATTTTTATCATTTTAAAAAGGAAAACAAATTTTTACAAATTAAATTTATGCTTGACATAAAACAATCATTTACCATTTACAATTATAATGGATCACCTTGTGTAATTATATTTATTGTTTCATGGCATATATAATTAGAGATAAGTTTCTTGGTTGTATATAATTTTTTAAATTCACATGCAATTTTATTAAATATATGAAATGAATTTTTCTGTTTTACTATATTGTATAAATAAATAAATATATTAATTATGAAATGCAATTCATATGAATTTTATTCAAATTTAATAATTTTATAATTATTAAATTATTATTAAATTTAATGATTTATAATACTGATCAAATAAACTTAATTTATATACCATTTTATTCCATTTTGGAATGAAAATAATCAAAAAATAAAAATTCTATCAATTAACTCTATTTATGAGAGTTTTGATTTTTTTTAATATTGTTTGCTATGATCCTGATTACTGTATTTAATCAATTGAATTAACAAAACCAAATCAATTATTCAATTATCAATCAATTATTTTATTATTATTGATATTTAATGACATGACTACTAAATTAATTTTTATTACTAAATAAATATTTTTATAAATAAATAAACAAAATATGGAAAATCTTGGAGTATCAAATAATCAGTATATTTCTGATTATAAAATTAAAATTTTGAAAATTAAATGTTATAATAACTTTTATAAATTGAAGAATTTAAAAGTGTGTTAATAAAACAAACTTTCAGAATTAGTTATAATAAAATTTAATAGAAGAACTTTTTTGGTTAAATCCCATCATCATTAAAACTTTTGCTTTGTATTAACAATGGGATTTGACCAAAAAGTGCTTTAATTAAATTTTAGTATAAGTGATTAATCAAGATTATTGTTTTATTTTCTCTTATAAATGGTTATCTGTCTTATGGATAAAATTTTTCTACAAACAATTGCTATAATAATTATACTAAAAGTTGTATTATTTAATTAAAAAGTTTGTACTAATGAAATATATTTAATATTTTATGGAAGTGAAATAATGAAAGAAAAATTTTTCAAAATATTCGTAATTAAAACTATGATTGTGAAAAGCATTATTTTAATTGTAATATAAATGAATGTACTGTAAATAATGAATTGATAGCTTCTAATACTGTATATCAACTCTTGTAATGTGCAGGAAAAATTTTATAAATTCTTACAAAAATTATTAGCAAATAATGTATTTAATAATTTAAAATACTTTTTAAAAGAGATGATTTAGAAAAGAAATATAAATTTCAATATCATTTTTGGAATACTGTATATGAAATAGAAAGAATGATTTGATGATAATTTTTATGTAGATCATATAAACCTGGCAAAATTATTTTTAGATTATTTTTGAAGGTTTATAAATTATAAATTTATAAAAATTATTAAAATAACAATTCATAAACCATCAAAAATATTCCACTAAGAGTAATTTTAGTTGCTTTACTGATTTTTGGTTACAGATTCCTCTAATTTGTGTGTATTATACTTTAAAATTTTTTCATTAAGATATTTGATAAACATATCATTCTACTCCTTTCTCAATTTGTAAGTACTATATTATATGCACATCATAGCAAAATTTTTGATAAATGTTGTTCTGTTAACCTCAAATTCAAAAATCTAGTGATTTATATTAATCAACTAATTCCTAATGTATTTGAGTGATAATTAAATATTACCATCAACAAACAATGAATTTTATTATTATTAAAGTATAATTAATTGATAGAGATTATTATGAAAAATATTTTTCATTAATAAATTTATTTATTCATCTACATTTAAAAAATTGTTTTTTAGCTCCCCATTGGCCATGTATTAAAAGGTGGGCTCACACAATTAATTATTCAATTCTTGAAGCACAACAGAAGGAAAGGGAGGTTGAGACTGTCACAGCTCTTGCTTCTCTCTCAGTTGCTGTAACACAAGGTCATTTGCAGTAAGTAAGCTTTTAAAAGTTCTTAATATAGGAATACAATTTAAATTTTTTCTTTATATTATTATTATTATTTCAAATTAGTTCTAAATATTATAGTTGTTCAATACATAAATTTTTTGCAAAATTCTCTTCAGATTACATTACTTATTTATCATGTCATATATAGTGTATATGTAGGTAATTTTTGGTTTATGAATTCTTGCTTAATTTGTTTCCAAATTTACAAGTTTTTCAAATATGAAGTATCAAAAAATAAAAAATATGAGCATATAATTGCAATAAATAAATGCTACATATTCACAAAAAGGCATTTCAAACCATATATGCAGCTATATACTTCAATTTGGTTTGTAATAAAAATTCTGATATCTGGTATGAAATTGGAAAAATCAAAACTGACAGCCAAAAAGCAGAAATAGAGCCCTCTGCTTTTACTAGAATAATATTCCAGTTTTTGTCTAAGACAGTAGTTCATTTGTATAAAAGATCATCAATGTATCTATTAATAATAATGAAAAATAAAAATTGTTTAACATTTATATGACACAAATAATTTCTTCAAAATTAAGCAGATTGTAATAATAAAGGATATATTTTCATTTCTTCGGATAAATGAATCATTATTTAATCATAAACTATTGATTTTATTTACCTTTACTTGATTTTATCATGATAAAATTGCATTGCTCAGAACAGAATTCCTGATTTTAACATTATCTGTGGGAAATTTATTCTTGGTTTGAGTTTTATTTTACAAGCAATTTCCACTTCCGAATTAATTTATATAGGTTATAACTACCTATATAAATATTATTTCAGCATAAAAAGTTATCCATTTAAAATTTTATATATGCATTACTTTATATCCATTTTACCATTGTAGAAATATATATTTTCTTAATGCTTCACATATAATATTTAATATATTTATTTTTCAAAAATATAATTCATTTTTGTTATAAATAAAAATGATCTTTTATAATTTAATAAATCTATGTTAGTATTTTTTTGTTTTAATATATTGTATCTTAGAAAGGATTTGTTTTTGTATATTTTATTTAAATAAAAAATGAGGATATTTATAATACCATTTTCTATATTAAAAATGATTGATGTATACAGATCCAAGCTTGACTCATTTTAGTTATTGCTTTTCAGGATTAAAATAAAATATTACAATTCAATTAGAATTAAATTTCTATAGTTTATCAAAAAATTAATGTAACTTTACAGTTATATTCAAATTTCCATTATTTAAACATTAATAAATCAGTATCTATAGATTCAAGAATTTTTTAGATGGCTTTTATTTTGTGAATAATATGTATAAACCCTATTTATAGTGAGAGATACAGCCAACTGACAGATTTCAACTTTTAACAATTTCCTTTTAATTTTCTAAGATGGGTATAAAATAAAAATTCTTATACCATTTTAAAAGGCAGGATTACTTAATTTTATAGTTTGAAAATAGCATCTTGAAAATAATAATTTTACACCAGCATTCTATCTATTCAAGAAAGTAATAAAATGGAATAAATAAAGAAGTTATGATAATTTCACTTAACAAATCGAAAGAGTAAAGATAAACAAAGACAATAACATTATTTTTTTTATGTATTATTTAATAATTTTTGTAAATTAATTTTAAAATTTGCTTAATTATAATATTTTATTAAAAATTTCCATAAATGAAATAAAATATTGTGTATTGAAAGTTAATAAGAAAGGCAATTACAGATTAAAATGATTGTATTTGCTTACTTCCATAGTATCATTTTCTTGAATTGATTATAGGTAATTTGCATTTGTAACAAGCATCATGAAAATTTCTTCAAATCATTATTCTAAAATTTCATTTTTAATCTTTCTGAAAGTGAAACTTATAAGATCATTGTCATATCTATCAGGCTGTTTATCTTTCCATTAATAACTTTTGAACTAGTAAATAAATTTTTATGAAATTTGGTAGTGATGTTCTGTCATTAAGAATCACTTTGAAACCATATAATTTAATCTTACAACATTGCATTTAATTTTTATCAAAATTTTATATTTTTGACAGTAGACAGCACTAAATGTTAGCAGTGCAGTTATTACACATGGCTTGCTTTCACTGCTTAACATTTAATACTATCTATGTAAATAATATAAAATTAAAATTATTCAAAATTTAGGTGATGTGTCTTACCTGCTCCTACAGTGTTTTAGAATAGAATATAAGTTATTATTTATATAAATAAATATATAAATTAAGAGTATTTAAATATTACCCAAACAGCTTTGAATTTGCCAACTAATATATAATAATAATTACATAACTATATTAGTACAGTACTAACGATTAAGTTAAATGTGTGTCTTTATGACATTTGCCATATGGATTGTCATTGAAGATGATTTTGATGACACACATTTTAATCTTTTAGTTTTAATCATTTGAAAATAAAGGACAAGTTCAGAAAGTGGATGGTTTTAGTTCTTTATAGAACTGCTTCTTTTTATTTTTGGAGTCTCTAAAATATATTTTTGTAGACAAAGATTTCATTGCATCATTCTGATTTAAGCAATGGATTTTCTTCACTTGATATGTACACACAATCTTAATTAGTTCACAATAGTACTGGTAATAGTACACAATAGTCACAATAGTCCACAACAGAGTATATGGCATTCTGATTTAAGATGAACTCAACATTTCACCAATAATCAGTCTTCAATGTCTTTTGTTAACAATTAACTTTGACTATTATTTTTTAGTAATTCTAAATATAGTAATCTTATCGGGAATGATTAAAAAAATACTGTAATGATTAGAGAGTTAAAATAGTTTAAATAATTTTTTATCCATTCAAAAATTATTCATCTATCAATCAGTTGTTCCCATAACATATATTTAATAATAAAATCTTAATCAGAATGCTGTATATTCTGGCATACTTTTGATTTTCTGAACTGGTTACTAAAAATTTCAGTGTATTTAACTTGTCTTTATTATAATATAAATTAAATAATAATTTTCTAATGTAAAAATATTTTTGATTGCTTATTATGATATAATGGAATGGAATTTTTTGGGAACTTTCATAAAATTATACAAATTATTGTCTGTCTTTGCAAAAGTATTATCCAGATATTAAATAAAATTTGTTTCTTAATAAGCAATCAATGTAGTTTCTTTATTTATATTATAATATAATCTGTTATTGTTAAAAATATTTTTCTTCCATATTTATTGTTCAGATGCTTTTGAAATATTAATTTTTCCTGTAGTTACATATGATGTATATTCATTTTCCTAGTAAGTAAATAGGTTTAATCTTTTCTAAATCAACTAGCTACATTATAACACACTATAATTCATTATCTATACAAATAGTTCTTTACTTATGATGGAGTTTGGTTTCAAAAATTTGAAATTTTGCCCTGATAAGTTGGAAAAGATTAGAAGTCAGAAATACCTAAAACTTATAGATTTCTCACTATTAATGTTTCCTAGGACATTATATATTGTTTTAATAAACAGAAAGAACACAAAATTACAAGAATAAGATATAAAAAAAAAGGATGTTTTCTATATATCATTGGATCAGGGAATCAAACCCAAGTCAATTGTATTGATCAGTAATAGAATTTATTGATGACATCTCTGTCATAAATTAATGTAATCATAAATTGAAAACCAGTGGTATATTCTCTAAAATGTAATAATAGAATTATAATAATCCATTGCCATTGCATTGAAACCTTAACAGTGACAGATGAATTTTCAGCACCATTAGACATTTTTCTAATCAGTGGCAAATATATAAAAGGTTAATAGGGCTTGGGTTCAGGATCTGCAACTTTTAAGGAGCCACAAGCACAGTGCAAAGTATATAATTGTTAAAGAAGTGATAGAATATAGAAGTGTAAAATAATACCAATTTAGAAATTTCTTTATTATTTCAGAATTTTAAAGGGACTCTAAAAACTCTAAACTCAGGTCCCTAGAAAGTTAGATTCATCCATATCCAATCATAGAAACTATATCTTTTATAAATTTGTATATGCATATTAATTTATTTTAGAAAATATTATTTTAAATGAACCACTATAATGATTAAAGATGCTGTTTAATAAACAGAACATAATATGAAAAACTGGTATTTGTCATATTTTGATATGGCAAACTAATTAAAGAAATAGATGAACTTTCTTGAATTAGCAGATAAACTTTAAAATATCAGATGCCAATATTACTAAAATTTCACTGTGTATAAATTCAATATACAAGCAGTCACTGACTTGCATAGATGGATCATTCTGTGAAACCCTAAATAAGTCAAAACATTTGTCAGAGCATATGCTATACAGTATTGTGTGTCATGATAATGTAACACTAAAAATAGTTAAAAAATAAGCACATAAGTCACATGGTAAAGCAATTGCTTATTGTCTTGGAGAATTTGGAGGTGTGGGTCAGAATTTTCAATTCTGAGTCCCACACCTCTAATAAATTTAACATATGGATTTATGTAAATTGGGGACTGCCTGTATTATTTTATTAATTTTAATAAGAAAAAATAGTTAAAAAAAAAAAAAATTCCAGATTTCTATAAAATTTTAATAATTTTTCTATTTATAAATATTTTTATTTTTACAATATAAATACTTTACTTATTAATATAAATAACTTGAAAAGATATTAAGTAGAAATTATGTAATTTATAAATTAATATTTAAAATTTTCTAATTTGGAAACATTTTTAAATTGTTTTCCATATATTAGATAAATGAAATGTTTCTGGTGTTTGATATATTATATATTGGCTTTTAATTCATTTTTTACAGTATAATTTTTCCAACATAGTCATATTCATGTTTAAAATATTTTTAACATTAATGATTGAAATTTGATTTCATGAGTTATATAATGCCTTATTATAATATGCAATTTTTTCCTTATTTCATATCTATTATTATGGTTCTTGAATTGGTGTTACTATAACTTTTTATATTTTGATCTGTGTTTCAATCATGATCTTACTGAATATTCAAGATCCTGATGGTATTTTTTGTGAATCCAATATATTTTTGAAGTTATTTATTTTTCAATGAAATAAAAATTTTAAATTTCTTTAATACAGTTTAACATTAAGTAAGAAAATGCTGTACTGTATAATATTAAGTAATATTAAATAAGAAAAAAAACTATAAAATTTTATATTTTAGAAGGAATCCAAATTCTGAAGAAGAAACAGAAGAGCCAATGGATGAAGATCAAGAAAAGTGAATTGTCCAAAATAATCATTCTTTTTCATTCAGGAAATGTCGCACAAAACATCTATCTGATTATTATGATTATGTTATCATTAACATAAATCATCCCATATTTGATGTTCTTTCATTCCTGTAATTTGAACATATTGTACATGTGGAAATTGGCATTCAAAATATCCATCAAATTGGAACAAATGAAAAAATGTGTTTAAACAAAAATATTTAAACAGTCCTACATTCATTCCCAACCAGTGCTTTAAAGGTCATGTACATGTTTAATTTCTTTATATATTAAAAGCAGTATATTGTATATATAGTCATTGCATCAAAGAGTACATGAAATTGCATTGAGATATCTGCTAACTGAAAATATAGCAGATTGTTTTGTTATTGGCTGTACTCCTAATTCCTGTGCCAATAAAAAGATTGAGAAGATTGGTTAAAATAGCCACACATTAACATCAGAATCATGTATTTCTTAAAAAGTTGAAGATATTTGAAGTGTTTACTTTTTTAAATTTCCTTTAAGACAAGATTGTTAATTGTTGCTGTTGTTTATTGTTGCTGTCATCTGTATCTAAAAATGAATTGGACCAGGCAAAAGATATTCCTTTATATCTTAAGAAAAGAGAAAATTACATACATAAATGCATGAATGCATATATTAAGTGCATGCATATATACAATAAAAAATGCATATATATGTACTACTGTATCTATATATTTGCATTATATTTTGTTTTCTCTATTATTTCATTTGTGAAAACTGCTGTAAGTCATTAAAAGAATTTTATGTATAATAAAGCATTTATGGCCAAAGAAGAAAAAATGTTTAAAATTTAACTTTTTGTGTATATTTTTTTTAAATCGATATGTGATTAATATAAATATTAAACACCATTTAAAATTTAAATAATTCTATAAACATTGTGATATAAATTTTTGTCAGCCTATATTTCATTTTGAAAAATTTGACATTGAATAATAATTCTAGTTTTTATCATCATTCAAAACTCTATAGAACACAGATGCCTACTATATATATATAGTTTTCTGCACTAATATTAAAATTAAATTTTCTTTAACAATATGATGATTTATAATTAAAGTATTTTAATTTTTTTTAATATTTTTTAATTATTATTATTAAGATTTAAAAAATTATAAAATTAGAATTCATTATCTTATGATGATGATAATATAGAACAGTTTGGAATGAACAAAATTACTATTTAATGACATAAATTTGCTTTTAAATAATATAAAAAGTTTAAGATTTTTTAAAGTATATTAATCCTCTTCGATTATAATAAATAAATATAATAATAGTAATTAGCATTTCAAATTCTTGATTGAATAAAATCTAAATTGTTAAATTAAAAAAAAAATTATTGTTGGAAATGTGTCAATTATTTCAATATATATATTAATTTGAAATGCATGATATGAAAGGACTTCAATATAGATGCTATGATATTCTTTATTGATTTTTATTTAAAAATTGAATTGTATATGCCTTTCATTCATTGTGTGTGTCTTTAGCAAAGTCGCTGCATAAAAAAAATTTGCGAGATCTGGATGCAAAATTTTTTCGTGCTTCTAAATATGGAACTCTGTGCATACAAATGCATATTACAAAATATACCTAAAGCACGAAAAAAACCCTTTAATTATATATCTTCTAATAATGATCAATAATTGTCAATAAAACTTAATTCTGCATTATAAATATTCATTATTTAAAATTTTACTTCTCAAACGAGAGGAATTCTGTAATTTTATGCACTCCAATTTTGAAATTATAAAGGTAATGGGAGAAAAAATACTATGCTGAAATATGCAAGTAGGTCTAAATAACTACGTAGTATTCAATAGCTATGTCTTTGTACGGATTTATTATTTTGAACATGATTCAGTTCATAACTATTAAAGTTTTGATGAAATAAATATATATATATATACAGTGAAACCTCACCTAACGGACACCCCTCAATAATGGACACTTTGTAATTCCCCTGCAGTAATACATGGAT
>WUQG02011183.1:0-11862 GCA_011317285.2 Androctonus mauritanicus
TTTAGATTTTTATTTAGATGCATAACACAGCAACGCGTGAACGGCCCGGGCAACGCCGGGCACGGGTCTGCTAGTATTTTAAATAAATTTAAACTGAACTGATTATAGAAAAAATTTTATTAGTAAAATTTTAAAGTTAATTAACTAACTTCAAAATTTTATTATTTATAATTGATATGATTTAATACTAAGTCATTTCTATATAGGTAGTTATATTATGAACAAACTTATAATTTATGAAGTCACACGAAGAAGACTGATTTAAAGATGGTCCCATCGAACTTTTTTTGTCTCCAATTGCCTAAATTTGCGAAGGAACAAAGGAAAATATAAAAAATGCAAAAGATGCTAACGATTATAAGAGAAAAAAAATTTAAATATTAAAAAATAGGAGATGATCTCTAATCTATATCAGTAAAACTTTTTAATGATTTTAATATTATTTTACGACTGCAAAATAAATACATTTTCCTAGATTGAATCGAAAATATATTTAATAATTTATTCTAAACCATTATGCGAGTAAATCATGAATAGAAAGATTTCAAAATGACTCCGTTTAATTGCATCATTCAATAAATATTCTGGATATAAGTAAATTGGACAAATTTTTGACGATAGGGATGCGGCTGCATTTACAAATCTTTGATTTAATTTGAATAAAAATCAATACATCTCTTTAATATCATTATATAAAAAACTCTAGATATTTTTTCATATTTAACAGTTTTATGATTTAAAATTTAATTTATATTTGAATATTTTTATTTTGGAAATATCTGTGAATAAATTTTGTGTAAATATTTGTATAGTTGCTTTTAAATAAAGTATCATTTTAAGTTTTATATTAACTAAATACCCGATAAAAAGATTTACTAATACTGTTTTGTATGTGATTTTCTCGTTACAAATGAAGAAAATTTCCCGTTTAATTTGTTTAAATTAAATTTAATCGGAGGAGGATTATTGCTGACGATTGAATGCACTCAAGATTAAGATTTAAATCCTCGGTAAAAAGAGATAACAAGTATACAAAAATAATCCTCGAAAACTGTTTTCGAGTAAAAATTTTACTATTTAGAAATAACGGAAAATAATAATAATAATAATAATAATAATAAAGTAGAAAATATTTAAATATAGATAGTTAAATTAATAGAATATTAAAATCTATAATCTTTCAAAAAAAATTATAAGCAGATTAAACTTTTAAGATTTATTTTAATGCAGACTTATGTCAGTATTAATGGATTTCGATAATGGATTTGCAAAATTTCATTATCAACTTTTCATTTCGTAATTAAATTATTAACTCCGATTCAAAAATTCCATTAAAACACAATTTAAAAAAAAGAAAAAAAAAACAAGAGTTACATTTAGTAATTTTCTAAGTTATAATTACATTTCGCAGCAATAATAAATTCTGACATTGTTTTTTAACAAAATTCTACATCGATGTGAATTATTATTCTTTTTTTTTTAAACAACTTTCACGATGTTAAAAAAAGCGTCGAAGTAAATGTCAAAATATAAGGATTGATTTTCGTAAATTATTCTTGGCATGAGTTGCAAGTAAAACAACAAAAAAATATTTTTAAGACGTCTTGTTTCGTCTAGATGCGCTGTTAAATGCTTGTATTCAATATTGATTGACATTATTTCTAGCTGACGAATAAAGCAATCTTGCCAAATAATGCAATAAAAAATAGAATTTCGTTCAGTTTTTTTTTTATACGTGTATAGTGAGTGTCAGTGCTTATTAAATTTTATTGTTTAACATTTCGATTTAGTTTTTGCATCTCGGGAATAAACTTATTAATTCGAATGAAACTCTTAGATTTTATTTTGAAGAATAAGACTTATATCATAAAAATGATGATTGATAAATGCAACGGAATATGTTTTCTTATTTATTAAATTATATTGATATATATTCTTAATTATGAAAATTTATTCGATTCGATATAAAAATTATACGGCCAGCCATCTTTCCTAAGAAAAGTGGGATTTATAAGATTACTACTGTATGTCTGTGATATGTTCCTCACTGATACTTTGATTTAATTAATAAATTTTCATGAAATTCTGCAAGCATGACTTCCATTAAATAAATGATCTCGATGCAGCATCTTTTAACCTTCCAGCTAGTTGTTTAATAATGGCCGGTATTCAAACTTCTGCAATATTCTTTTAATGCATATTTTGAATTAATTAATAAATTTTTATGAAAATTAGCAAGATAGTGAAACCATAGAATATGATCTTTGATGACACATCGATAAACCTTATAGCTTCAGCCGTTTAAAAATGGTGGGCATTCAAACTTTTGATGTTTCTCCCTAATAAGTTTTGAACTATTTGATCGATTTTTATGAAATTCAGTAGTGGACTTGTCAGTTTACTAAAGTAGATCTTGAAATAAGATTAATTAACTTTATAGCTTTATCCATTTAAAAATGATAAATTTAAACGTCTCAGGTTTCTCTTTTTAATGGATGTGATACGGAAACAGTTCGAATTATCAAACAGATGACCTAAATTTGAATAACAAATAGTTCAACCTTGAGTTCAATTTCAGATTTGCGACACATATTCTAATCGTTCTAAAAATATTAACATTTTTGAAAAGTAGGCGGTTAGTTCTTTCCAGATTGTGCTATAAGCATAAAAGTGATCTGGATTAAAATTAGAATATTTCCGGATTTTAACTTATAATAAAATTAAATAAAATTTGGATGATTTAATTTTATTTTATAAATTTAAAAAGCTAGCATTTAATGATTTGATAAATTTATATAAGATAAAATATATATATCGTATTAGGAAAAAGTGAATTTAAGATTTAGAAGAAAGTATGAGAACAGCCTTGAGGTCTGACAACGTAAGCAAAAAATAGTAAATAAAAATCGATGAAACTAAGAACTTTTTTCGTGACTGAAATGCAAAACAATAGCGAGTAAGAAAAGTTTTAAGTTTTTATTTTCTGAGCAATAAAATGAAAAAAAATATTCCATTTTATTGTACAGAATGAAACAAATTAAGTAAATCAATAAATTAATATAAATGTTTTCGGCAATATTTAGAAATTTTTTCTTTTTTTTCGCGTTATATGTGAAGATGTTATATTCGTGATGCTAAACTACTTGCATTATTTTTTATTATATTTAGCCTACTACTAAGTTTACTAACTTAACAATAGATAAAATAAATGATTAAAATTAATAGTACACGATCATCTGAAATTCGAATTATTTCGTTCTTGGAATGTTTTTTCTGTCGAACAAATTGAATTTTTTTTTTTCTAAAAAAAAGTCATAAGATAATTTTTTACAAAATTGATAATAATGTAGAAACAGCATAATATATACAAATACTGTATTGAAAAAATAAATTATTGCACGTTAGGTTTGCATGTAAGTTACATAAAACCAATAAGTTAAAATAATATTTATGTTAAAAATATTATATTGTAAATGATTTTGATGGAAATAAAATTTATTAGTTTCAAAAAATTTATTAAAAAAAAATAAAAAAATATATAGTATTGTAATTTGAACCAAATTCTATATAATTCGGAGTAGTGAATCGTGCAGTTTCATTATGTTCAATAAAAACATTTTTTTGTGATCTACTTTTTATTGCTCAGAAATGAACAGATTAAAGCAAATTTTTTCGACCATAAATGAATGATAACCGAATCGATTTGGTGATGACGTTATAAGATATTCACTTTCCACCTGAGGGATCTAGAATCAATTCCTAGAGAGAGAGAGAGAGAGAGAGAGAATTTTTTGTGAAGATCCTGGTTTGATCATTGATTCCCATCCTTCATTTATTTCTCCAATTTTACGGTATGGGTGGGTTATGCTATGTCCTGAAATAGTATTTGACATATATCCGTGCTTAGTATCTGAAAAGATGGAAAGCGCGTAAAGTTAAAAGATATAAAATCTGTTGATTGAAAACTTAAATGTTATATATACACTAAATAAAATGAAAATCAAATATAACTTTATTTAAACATTTTATAAATATTACAAAAATATTAATGTGCATTTGTTAAATCAGACTGTTATTTAATTATATTTCTAATAGTAAAATTCAATCTGTGTTTTTTTACAGACAAAAAATCTGTATCATCTTAATGGCTGCTTTATTAACGCCATTCAGACTTTCGTCGTTATAAGAAATCATTTTATATCTTTCTCTTTCCATGTTTTATATGTTATTTTTGGTTTTTTCCTCTTCTGCTCTCATCTGAAAAATGACATTACTCCTAATGTTCTGTGTATTTCGGATTAGAGGATTGAATTATATACTCGGACAAAGATGGAAAAACGTATTAAAATAACAAAGTAGAATTTCGTATTGCATAAACAAGGCTATAGCATAACTTATATACTGCATATGTATATTGTGATTTAGTATCCAATAAACAATACATAAAATTCAACATGTTTATTACTTAATAGCAAAATTATAAAGTAAATTTAATTGCAAATTAGTGCATTTTCATTACTTCTACTACAACTGCGTTTATAAAAAAAACTGGAGAAGGAAAAATATCTAGCAAAAATAATGTTAAACAGTTAAATAATGAAATTATTTCTTCTGATAATCAAAGTTATTTTTACATATAAATTATAATATGACTCAAAATAGATTCGCTTATCCTATATGTTATATCTTGTTTGTTTGATCTCGATTATTATTTTTTAAATTAAAGAAGCGATATATCTGTTAAAAATATTAAATGAGATATTAAGAATATTTTATTAGGTATTGAGTTTTTGTATATTTATTAATATATATTAGACTTTATATATGTATCAGTTATTAAAATAAGTACGATTAAATACAGTATTTTTCTTTTATTGATTCCCGTATATTTTATTCATTTGTAAAAAAAATCTATATGTCATGATATCAAAGAAAATACTAATAATGAAAAATGTTAACTGTTTATAAAACTATAAAAATTAATTAGTGTGACATTTAAATAAATTTTTTTCCAGATATATAGTATATAAGAAATATTGATCATACATGATCTCCTCTATTTTTTTTTATAGTTACAAACATAATTCGTGCGGAAGTTTTGTTTGTAACTTAGATACTCCCGTTATTTGGCTCTAAAAACTACTGAAATAACTATATACACTGTGTTTTGTAATATATTTCACAATTGTATCAATTAAAACTTTATTATTTCACAGATTTGAACAAAAAGTTTCGATTATAAAGCGAGAGTTTTTTTTTGCGTAATCGCGCCATTTTAAAATACTGCCTTAATATGTTAACTATCTGTGTAATTTTGCATAATATTGATTGCTAGAAAATTCTCCTATTGTATTGTTTAAAATTATCGAAAAGTTTTTGAAATTCGTGAAATTTGAAAATGAAATTTCACGTTGGTAACGTTTGTAATTAGAGAAGCGCGCGTATTGCTTTAAAACAAAATTTTCTATTATTATGCTATGAAATTATAAAGATTTTTTCATATTTTTATTTCTAACTACGAAATTTTGAATGCACAGGTTCGATATTTCATGTATTTCATAATATTATATACAACCGTTTTGGGAAATCATATCTGCAAAGAGGAATGATTATCTACATAATAATCTGGGTTAGCAGATCATAAATAATCTTTATTGCATTTATATATCTGAAACTTAATAATTAAATTATGTAAATATGGGTTCCATAGCATATAGTAATAAATGCTATTATTAAAATTCCGTTATTAACGACAGGCTATTTCTGAAGATCACGTTTCGTCATATTAAAAGTAAACCTATCAATAATTATGCAGAATTAGGAAGACGATCTCTTTCTCTCGACGTATAAAATTTTGTGGAAACTTCATTGACTTCATAATTTTGTTATTTTAAAAGATAATATTATTTTCCTTTGAGAAACTAAATTTAGTTATTAAATTAAAATATTAACTATTTCAAATTGCGCTGATTCATCACAGTTTGTTGTTGGAAATTTTATTCTCGCGTTAAAAAAATAGAAAAAAAAATCGATTTTTTTTCTATTTTTTAAAGTAAGGGCCTACTTTTTTCAAGTACTTTCTGAACAGTATCATTTTAAAAAAATAAAAAATAAATTATCATTAATAATTATTATTCTTCTGAACGTAATTTCTCGCGTAATTAATTTTTGACATCTATTTGTATAGGCCTACATTTAAAAAAAGATGATAAACTTTTTTTAGTTTATCCAAAAAGAGTTTCCATTATTCTTGGAGACATGCAGTCTCTTAGTTTGAATTACTTCCAGAAAAATTATGACAATCCGAATCATTAGATGACAAATCTAAAGAGACTTTAAATCTACACATTTGACTCGTATTATATTCTTAGCAGATATACATTAAAAGTAAAGTATGATGCGTTATTTAGCCTGTAATGCCATAAAATTAGAAGAAGAAAAATATTTCTCGGTAAAAATCTTTTTCTTCTTTTTTGTAATTATCGATTGACGACATATATTATGTGATGATTGTTTCTTTTTAAAAAGATAATAAAGTTCTTTATTATTTCTGGGAAAATGGCTGTAGGTCTACTTGTAAAGATGAAAGTAGCTATGTCGATCGTTGTCCGTTGACATTTATATGAGATCATTGGTTGTCCTAGCAACGGTTTCTGATGTAAAATGTTACAGAAATGTAATTTCACGGTTGATTCTAGTGCTTTTAAAAGTGGGAGTTTATTAGTATTAGATTAATGGTTGAATGGTTGTTCAGATGATAATGGAATATGTACTAATGTTGTTCTAATTGTTGTATTATATACACAGTATGTATATATCAAGAACTTTTCTATCACGAAAATTTATTTAGAAATAATAAATACAAAATGTCATATTTGTCTTTTACTTTCTTATTGTATAATTAAAATTTTATTTTTAAGTTTCAACTTTTTTTTATTAGAACTTTTTTGACTCATGTTTTCGAAACAGTTTGCTTTAGTAGTGATTTTTCTTTTTCTCCCTTTAGAATACGATAACTTAAAAAAATTTTTTTTTTTTGTTTTATATGAGTGTTGTGCTAGTCGCGTGTAAGGCATGACTGATCAACTTCTTATTTTATATGTGGATGTAAGGAAGTTTTTAGCTCGTTCTGAAAGCGTTATAACAATATAAGTAACTATTATAATGCTTAATCCTCTATTCACGATATTTTCTGTCCGATAAGTATTAGGCTATATCAATAAATATAATTAGTCGTGCTCAATGTTTGCTTGATGAAAAGCAACAATTTTATATAACTTATTCCTAAAAATGGTTTTATGGGCTAAAATAAATGGTTCAGATTCGATTATCTACTTATTTCATTTTTTTTTGTTAAACTTCTAAGATTCCATGCAATAAAAATTTTGTTTATAGTCAGAATCTAGGAGCACTTGATCAGATAATTCGAATGCGCTGGCATTGATGTAGCATCTTCCCTTCCTTACTGCCAGCTTTTCATGGCTAAAATCTGATAAATTGGTCATATTCAGGATCTATAATATAATTCACATGATTTCAGAAGGTTTCGATTTTTCTAATGTGATCAAGAGAAATGTAACTCTAAATCAAGTCAGTGACTGAATCTTATTACAGCCAAAATTTAATTCGCTGTAATTCTTTGGTTTCTTTGGTTTTAAACCAAAGAATTACAGCGAATTGAATTTTGAATTTTGAACAATATTTAACTTAAAGTTAAATATTGTTCAAAATTCAATAAGTTAAATATTATTCAAAATTCAAGCTTAATAATATTTAACTTAAAGTTAAATATTATTAAGCTGATAATTATAGTCGAGAAAAATATTCAATAGGACACAGATTACCAAATTGGAAATTTCAAATCTAATTAATGAAAGAACTAGAACAGTTTAAAAAGTGGAAAAATCGTTGTTTTCCCCCTTTTTTCCCTCTTCCACAGACACTTCTACATTATTCAACTGATATCGATGAAATTTGGAATGTAGGCATATCTTAGATTACTTGAGTTCTCCTGAAAATTTTAAGATAGTTGGGAATATAAGCCTATCTAATTCAATTAAAATCTGAAAATTTTGATCCAACGGGGTTAAAAGTAAAAAGTGTAGATGTTGATTCTCTTCTTTAAAAATATTTCTGTGGTTCATATCTTTCAACTGATTTCGAATAAATCCGGATTGTAAATGTCCCTTATGTTATTTAAGGCTTTCTATAAAATTCAGCCCTGTAGGATCATAATGAAGAAGTTCTTTCATCTTGACTTCTTCTACAGGTCGTATCACTCAATTGATTTCGATCATTTTTGGTATAATATTAATATATTAGAATGCCTCTCTCAAAAAAACGGTTATCATCGAAAAAAATGATATCATCTAATATGCAAAAAAAAAAAAAAAATAAGCCAGGTACAGTACTATGCTAAAAAATTAGAATATTTATTACAATTTAGATGCAGCTACGTGGTTGACGATTTTACAAATAAAGCAATAACGTCAACCAATAGCTGCATTTAAATTGTAATAAATATCTTAATTTCTTAGTACTGCACTTGTCCTGCAGTTCATTTTTTACATACAGTATTAGATGTTTTTGAATGCATATTCATAACGAAAACAAATATCCAAAGCCGGTCTACATCGATCATAACAGCTTCTGACAAGTGATTCAAATAGTTATTCCGAAAAAATTAAATACGTACGAAAATAATTATTTTGAGACGTTTCAGAAAAAAAAAATAGAATAACATGAACTAATTTATTTTTAATTAAATTATTAAACTTTCAACTTAACTGCTTACTGTTATTAATTAAAAAATATCAATTCGATGTGATAAAAGACAAATTATCTGGCAAAGTGACTTTTGATTTATTGCCTGGAAATTTATTCTAGTTATCGCAGATTCTGATGCGAAGTAATAAGATTTATTCATCACTTTATAGCAAAATATGTTAATTACTTAAAAAAATTTTAAATGTGCCCGATTTTTCAATAAAACAGTACAAAATTCAAAAGTGTTTCTAATATAAGCATTCCTTTTACTTCAGATTTTTTTTCTAGAGATCATATCTTAGAAAGCTTTTATCTCTAGATCGATAATCTTTGTTACATTCAGGATAAAGTAATTTCTTTATATTCTCTATTTCTGTCTTTCAGTTCTCTCTGAAATATATAAAAGGATACTACTTACTCTACTACAGTACAGTACTGTACATAACCATGCATTCTTAACTATCGCATTTGAGTCAGTTAAGAATGCATGGTTCGTGATTTAGTTTGATAAAGATTACCAGAGGGAAAAGTTTCGTCTTATATATTATTGTTTAAATCAGAAATTATTTTCATCTGTTCTCATAATCATTATCATTTTTGCATTTGGACCCGACATCATCGTATATCGAGAATGTTTTATATACTCTGAATGTCGATATGACTGTTTAAATCGATGGAGAAAAACGAACTTCTCTTTTAAATGCGCGCTGTATTTCAATAAATAAAATTTGGATATCACTCAAAACAAAATCCTGTCAAAGTATCATATTAAAATATTCTGATATCCAGAAAGAAGTGATGCCAAAAAAAACTTGACGTAAAAATCGTTAACTTTATTGAAATCCAGCATTTATCACTGCTTGGCTTTACAGTTTTTACAACATTTGACGGAAAATTGAGAATAATTTTTACAGTCAAAATAAAAAAGACGATACAAACGTGGAACGGAAACTATTCCATTATGAATTATAAGTCATGCTATCAAATCTAATAAAGAGAGAGAGATACAACAAAATGAATGATATGTGATTATAATCTTAATACCACCTGACATTTATTCATGGATCTTTCTTTTTCACAAAGATTAATGAAGATGAAATATATGAAAAATTTTAAAAAATGCCTTGTTTTCACTACATTCGAAGTAGCAAGTTTAAGAAAGTAGGCCTAACAAAAATTTTCTCTAGTTAGAGTATTGCAAACAGTAATCTCTGAGACTGAAAAGATCTAATTTATTTTTTGCTATAAGTGATGTTATAGTGCAGTGATGTCAAACCTTTTTCATTATAGTGAGCTAGTTTTCTATACTAAATTATTCGGCGATCTACTCTCTTATATATATCACGTTCCCCCCACTTGATATTTGATTATGTACAACTATGCAGTTAAATGCGCTCACTCACTTCAGAGGACCCATTCTTCAAGCCCTAAAACCTTTATTTGTCTATTTAAAATTTTATTTATCACTTTTAATTATTTTAATTCAACAAATAAAACAATCATATTGAAATAAAATATTAATTTCTCTATTTTGGAAAACCAAAGTTAGAAAAAACAACAGATTGTTTGCAAATTCATAAATTACAGGAATACTGGCTGATTAAAAAAAAGTTAATATGAAATTTGACATTGTTTGGAGTTGGCAATATTTTCATGGTCAGGTTGATATGAAGAAGTGGCCAATGGCAGACAATCGTCAAATGATCATTTGTAATTTGGTTCTTGATTTTTTATGACATTTTTCCATTTATTTTATTTTTCCATTTATTTCCATTACAGAGATACAATCAAATATTCATATTTGAAAAAGCGGATTCTGAGTGGATCCGAAATACAACAGAAATGTTTGCGCAATATCAGTTAATATTGGAAACTTTTCATATGTATACTTCTAAATGATAAGAAAAACTAATGATCTGACAATTTTAACGAAAGATAAATAAACATTAACAATATATTTAAAAAAAATAAAAAATAATACAAAATAATGATAAATAAATTATTATGTTTTCAGTTTTAATTCAATTTGTAAGGAGGAATCTACTTGAGAGGAATAAACAAAATATCGACTAAAAACCTCTCCACGATCGACGGATTGAACACAGCTGTTATAGTGAAATTGTTTTACAACCCATAGGTGTTGAAAAACAATTCGCACTACCTCTACCTCTGACTTTATATTGTGCACAGTTGGTAACCTCCAGCAATAAACTTTAATATCAAAGTAAAATCTTATTTAGCCTCTATATCTGCTGAGTACTGACTGTCTTCTAAACGGAAGGAACAAGATCAAAACCGTAATTAGAAAGTGCATTGTATCCAAGATAAATATATCCGGAATATTATTTCTCTTAGTATCATTTTTACAAAATTTTTCAGTAACGATTTTTAGTATATATGTATAGACTATAGGCCTACTTCCGAAATTTCAGAATATCAAATCAAAATTAAGATAATTTTATAATTAACAAAATATTTTTGTTATGATAAATTTTCTCTCCATATTTGGTTTAAACTGATTTAAAATGTTCACGAATCTTATTTTTGATAAGTTTTATTTCCCACACGAAATGTTTTTCTCCGCCAAGGGGGCTTTCCAGCAAATAAATGTTATTGCAGACATATTATTGCGGTAGTGTAGGAGGAGCACATTATTTTAGGTGCAAAACTCATCGCAAATGAGACTTATGAAAAATATTTTTAATGAAATTTAGACTAAATTGAGAGTGAGAGTTTTTGTAGACAATAAGAGGCCACCTTAATAAAATTTTGAAGTTATAAAAGCACTTTTCTAATTTTTAAAATTATCTTAATTTTGATTTGAGGTTCTGCAAATTCAGTTCAAATATAGTATCAATCATCATTAGAAAAATTTTGATAAATAAACTTAAGTTAAATAAAATCCAAATACGTTTATTATAAGCACCCTTTTAAGTATATATGCACTGTATGTATTATATTTTACAGTGACCATATTTTTTTGGAGAAAATAAAGGACAAATTAGAAATTGCTTCATAATAGGGTTTATACAAAAACTGACTTTTTAAAAAACCGGTTTTCGAATTTTAACTTTTCCATGAAACCGGTTTAAACCG
>WUQG02011193.1:0-11861 GCA_011317285.2 Androctonus mauritanicus
ATTACTGGCAACTGTGTACTATAATATAAAAAAATTTCAGCAAAATCTGGGAGGGTCGAGGTTGGTCCTCTCCTTGTAAGAGGAAGAGAAAAAATATTTTTGATGCGATCTGTTTTCAGTTCAAAATCTGCTTATTTTGTTATAAATTCTAATATTTGTCAAAGATTTTGTATAGATATGTTTATGAGTTTAGTTAATATTCTAGTATGAAAAGTTTTTAATTAAATATGCTATGATTTTGTTAAAATTAACGCATAAAATATATTATTCCTATTCAGTCATATTAGAAATTCTAAAGATTAAATTGTTCAGTAGGAAACTGAATTCAGATAATATCACAACTTGTTAGAATTGTTCAAAGGAATTCCTTAACTATCTACTTGTCCAATAACTATATAAATTATTCTCTTTATGAGGCAATAATGTTTCAAGGGCCGAAACCGATGACCATAATAATGTTTTTTTTTCTTTTTATGTGAGTCTTTCGGCAGAAACAGAGATCTTTACCTCGTTAACTTAGCTAAATTTTAATTATAACTTCAAAAAAATATATTTACTGCAATTACCAAACTTTTTCGTTCATAACTTTTTTTCATGTAAAACGATTAAGTTTTTTTTTTCTCTAAAAAATTCTGTATTTAAAAAATATTTAATATTTATATAAAATCTTTTAAGAATAAATTAATATAAGCTAAAGTTTTATTGAGAATAATTAACGTTTCAGACATATTTTTTAATAAAAAAAAAACAATATTCAAATAAATATAATGAGTAGCAGTATAAGTGTGAAAAGAAACAATCATCTAAAATTTGTATACTCAACGAAATTTTGCAATTGAGATAATTTGCAGACAGTCTGACGTACAGACATATAGCAAAACTATTTACATAGGACTATTGTTGTGAAATATATCTAAAAATCTTTTTAAATAATTTTAAAGCCATTGACGTGAGAGAGAGAGAGCTTCAGAAGTATCGGCATTTTAATAGTTCGAATGGCAGCCATTTTTTAACAAGATTACCTACGCCCTTCAAAATTAATTTGCTTTTATCTTGAATAATAAGGAATGATACTATAAAATTTGAATTTATTTCGATATTTAGTTCTCGAGATATCTTGAAAAAAAAAAGATGGACATCAGCAGAACAAAGAATAACCATAATAATTTATTTTATTTAAAAAAATGACTTAAAAATATTTATAAAAGTATAAGATTCATAAAAATAAAAATTTCAAGTTTACCTCTTGTTCCTCTAAAAGTAACAAATCCTAAAAATATAAATTTTTAAAATAAATAAATGAATTAATCAAGAATCAATTTTTCCAATAAAATATAATATTAGTTTAATTATTGAATCAAACAAAATAAGCGAAGTAAAATTAATTTGCTTGTGGCTCTTAAAATGACAAACATAAAATTTAATTAGATTTTCAAAATAATTTATGCTATTTGGATAACACTAATTAAATATATTAATCGAAATTCTAAGACCGTATTAAGCAATATAATTAGAATATCTATTCTTCAATTGTTTGTTTTCAATAGAGAAAATTTATATTTAACTTCATTTAATGCATTTACATCATTTTGAAATTAAATATTAACAAAAGCATATTTTTCGAAAGTAATAAAATATTTAATAGATTTACTTTAAAACATGATGAAAATTACTTTTTTAAATCCTTCGGAAACGTAACTGGTATTCTGAATTATAATATAGAATAATACATTTTTTTTCAGTTTAGCATATAAATATTTATGAATGTATTCAAGTATTTCATTCTTTTTTTTTTCTATCACGAATTATTTAAAATGTTTTAAAGTTTCATTAACTTATAAAAATATTTTATTAAATATTCGTGTGCGATTCTTATAACAGATTCGTTCTGAAATATTTATTATGACTTTCTAGATCTGTTGTAAAATATTTCTCTCGCTATTTTTTGAAATATAAGAGTAGAAAAACATGTATTTTATGGCATGAAGTAAAGCTATGATATCATAAAAATTGAGGATTTATGCATTTATTGAGTATATCGTTAAAATTCTATGTAAACAAAGATTTGAAGAGAATTATTTGTGTCCTTTTGAAACATCATCTTTATTTTTGAACGATTAGATAATAAGGGATTAATATATGTGTCATCGAAACTATCTTCTATATTATAACCTATATGCTGAATTTCATTAAAGTATATTAAATAGATCCATAATTATTACAGGAAAATTTCAGAATAATGAACGTCCGTCATTTTTAAATGGATCAAGTTATAGGATTATATAATATCAGCTGAAATTCCACATTAATGACCTGATCATTCCTATTAAATTTTATTAAATTTAATCGAATAGTTCTGAAGTTATTAGAAAGAAACTTTTGAAGTTTGAACGTCCGCCATTTTTTTAATGGTTGAAGATAAAGGATTACAGTAGTTGATAGGTATCTGAGTTATCGTTGATAGAAGAATATTACCATCAAATTTCATTAAAAGACACAAATTAGTTTTAAAAGTTATTAATAGTAATTTATAGACAGAATGGTGATCTCATAAGCTTCAGTTTCTTTGAAATATAAAGCTAAAAATAGCCTATATATATATGATGTCTTCAAATTCCTAAATAATGTTTAATTATTAAAAAGTACCAAATCACATAAAATATATAAAATTAATAAAAATTCTATATATTTATAACATTTAATCGAATTTAAGAGTGAAAAATATCCATAATATTAATATTTTTAAATATAAGTATATTAAATGCATTTATTGATAAGATTTATATTTAATGTTGTTTATTAATTCATAACTTTTAAATATAAATTTGTAAATATTTTATACTGTTTATAAAGTTCTTTCGTTATAAATTGATTCAATTTAATATTAAAAATAAAAAAGAGCAATTTATATCTGATATATGTATTTATATTTTGTACACGATTCAAAAATTTTAAGATTTATATTTGTAATAACGATGTAAAAATTTTATTCATTTAAATTAAATATTATAATATTCAAACTATTATAATAATGATAGAATTCTTCGAATTATTCTAGCAGAAGTTAACATAATATTTTTCTTTATCGCAATAATTAATAATAATGAAATTTATCGTATCAGAATTTATTTTAAAAGTAAGAAATATTTTTATAGCAAGTAATAATAAATAGTTAATTTAACATTAAGTAATGCAGCCACGAAAGACCAGTGTATTTATTTTTTTCAAAGAATGCTTTTTCAGAATAATTTATGTTTTAAACAGGAATAAAGCACAAAATGGAGAAACTAATATGATTTTTTGCTATTTGTTCTGCAATGATTTCTCAGACAGTTCAGTTGAATACATAATCCAATTATTTTCTATTGGCAAATATAATGAATAAAAATATATTCACTATAATAAGTTTATTCCATATATACTAGAATTAATTTTATCATAATTTTCTGATGCTGCTAGATTAAAATAAATTTAGAGAAGTTAAAAGCCTTTGAAAACTATATACCAAGTTCAACAAAAACAAATTATAATAACAACAGGAAAGCATGACTCAATCTGAGAAGAAAATAAAAACATATTTGTTGTTCGGAATGCTCGATAGCATATTATTTTAACATTCTGTTTGTATTAACGCTTCCTCTCTTGACTTTCTACGATAAACTCAATTGATTTTTTTTTTAATTTATTCTTTCGTAAACATCTTCTCTAAATTATTGATAATCATTAAAAATCTCAATTTGTATATGATCTTGCTTTTACTAAAATATGTTTTTTCTAAGTTCAGCTATTATTGATGGAACGAGATTATCTAGTAGTGAATTTTGCAACGTATTGAAATTTATAGCAATTTTTTTTTTATGATCGCTTAAAAACGAGTGTTAATAGAACAATTTTTCAATTTTCTTTGCCTATTTTTCGATTCGATGCGTATCTATTACAAAAGTGGCGAACTTTTTAATGATGCGTGCCAAAATTGGGCAAATTTTTGTAAAAAAAAACTACCGCTAGCGTGCCGATCTTAATTTTAAATAATGTATCAGTTCCAAGTTTTGCGTGTCCAAAAAATTTGCAAGCGTGCCACTTTGGGTACGGGTGCCATAGGCTCGCCACCACTGATCTATTATATATAAAAAAAAATTATATTCCTATATATCTGAAAAATTTCAGAAAATATTTATTTAATAAACCACAGTAATAAAGCAACTGTTCTTGTCGAATATAATAAACAACCATTTTCAAACAAAATGTAGCAGATTCAATAGAATCTTTTTTTTTTTATCAAAACAATAAAATTTTGTAAATTATAAAAGTAGTATTTTAAAAATCCACTTACGTTTAAATGTAAGGAAAAAAAAAATGGTCCCGCGATGAATCTGTCTTCTACAATTTGTTATGAATAAAATATAATTAAGAAATAAGTTATGGTCAAAAATCTAATATTTTTTAATAATTTTATTTGAATCTATAGAAATCAATTTTATTCTTTTTTGAAGATTTTTCTAAAATATTGTTTCGGTTGGATAGTCGTGAGAAATTGCTTTGGATTTTTGCCTCAGTAATCCTGATTTGACCCGTCACCTCGATTCTTCACCTTTCTAGTCGATGCCGCGATGGGTGTAACTAACTTAATGATGGGCATTCCACTAAACCGCCGTGATTTCCAATAACCCAATAAGTAATTTAAGAGTAACGTCAAACTAAAGTACAGTAGCTAAATTGATAGTCGGAAAGATGAGGATAAAATGAATTCTTCGGGAAAATCAGAAAAACGGATTGGCACGAAAAAATCAAGAGTCAATAACCGACACCGCAATTGCCTTATAAATTAAAAATAATTAAATAATTAAAGAGATGGTGACAATTCTAAAAGTGAGGAATTTTCATTTTTGATCTGTTTTGAGAATTGTTTCATATCCCAGAACATATTAGTTTGCAGCTCGTCATTCTTAATCAATAAAAAAAAATCATCCAATGAAAATTGCTTTTTATTCGTTTTAAAATTTAATTTCGTCATCCCAAAATTGTTAACAACCAATCGCAACCGTTTGCTCAATCGATAATTTTACTTATTGGGTCACGTTTAGATTCTTATTGATTTCCAGGCAATGCAACAGACGTTTTTTATTCGAACAATGAACGATACCAAAAATGATCCTAAATATATATATATATAAAATCTGATCTGAAAATCCAATTTTAAGGAAATTTTATTGTTTTGCATTTATAAAAGATAAAATTTCTTAATTTCAATCGAGATCCGAAGGAGAAAAATTTTTTTAGTAATACAAGAAATCAACAAAAACAAGATAAATACTTAAATCAATATTTTCAATATTTTTTGCATTAATAGCCAGCAATTTTTGCAATCGAATTACAAAAAATCATAAACAAAACTTGAGATAATAATAATAATAATAATAGAATAGCATAACTGCAATACGAAAATATAGATTAATTTTATACAAAATAATTAAAATAAATTATTTCTCCTAAAAAATCGAAAAATTCAAATTTAATTTATCCACCCATCCATATGATACAATACACCAAAAGTCAAAGAACAAATTAAAATCTATTTTAATTTGTTCTTTAAGTTTTGAATATCAATCATTTCTTATTCCATTTTATTTGAATTTTATTCTCAAATATAATTCGAATAAAATTTTGAATATCATGCTATTGATCAGTTGTGTGAAGTATAACTCAATATAATGAATAAAATCATAATATGTAAATGGAGCAATCGAAACTTTAACCCATATGCTTGTATTTCTCTTTATATTGAATGGAAATTAGGTTAAAATGTCATAGTGCATTATATCTTGAAAGATACTGTATATGTATGATAATCAACTAAATCTTAGTGGAATGGAAAAAATGGAGAATTCGAAAAATTTATAGATGGGTTTACATTCTGAATTACCAAGTAGAAAAACTAGCTGGTTTTATGTTCGATGCTCGATGATAAGTAACCTTTAAAATTCTGAAAATCATAGAAAGATCGTTCATATAAAGATGCACATTAAACAGCATCAAATGAATATATATTTTTTTAAATATTATTTGTTCATTGTAATGTTCAATATGTTTTATACAGCGCTAGGCGATGACAATTTTCGCGAAAAATTCAGAGAAATATTTCATATTTCTTTTCAATAAATATCCATAAACTTATATTGAACATGCGACGATGCTGTTAAAAATTTAAGAATTATTATACTATATTAATAAATTTCCTATATAACTATATTACTTACTAATAAAAATAATATGCATTGTAAAAGAGTTTTAAAGAGACTTTACAATAATTTCCGTTTTTAGCATTCATAATTTGAAAAATTATTCAGAAAAATTGCTATAAGTTTTTAAAAAAAAATTTAAAAATGTAAATCTGTCCAATGATATCAAAAATTATTGTGCAAGTTGTACATTTTAAAGAACTTATACAGAATTTCTCGTGAATGAATGAATTATGCAAAATTAATCGAAAAATTTAACTGTGTGGGAAAGTACTTTATTCCATATACCCTCCCATAAAGTTATAAAGAGCATTCAAACACCTAAAGATAGATTATTTTATATATTTTATGGATAAATTATACAAATTTCTACAAAATTCATATTATTTCTGTACAGATTAATTTTTGAGAGACATGCTCTTCAAAAATACATAAATTTGCAAAATGAAAAATTTGATTGATTTCCTTATAGTTCTGATTTTAGTTTGCAAGTTTATAAATTTAAAACTAGACAAAAGGAACGTACTTCACGGATATTGAGGAAGATGATTTAGCTAGTATAGATTTCTTCACAAACTCTCAGTTAATTAATCAAATTAAACATGCCTGAGATATTCTACATTACATCGCCATTAAAGATTTTCTTAACTTAATGAAGAATGCAACCACTTTAAAATATTTTATCTTTTTTTTATTTATATAACACTTCTGAAACTACTTAGATTATTCAATACGATATCTAATTTTAAAAAATACAATATAATTATCAAGACGTTTATTCTATATTTCTTGCTTAAACGTTGCTTTAATTTTAAAATGCGATATTTGCAAATGCATTAAATTTTGATAAAAATAATTTAAATTTATAAATTAATAGTAATCATTCTAGCATTTATTAAGAATTTAAGCTTTAAACTGCGACATTAGCTATAAATTTTTTACAAATTCTCTTGTTTTTTTAAAAAAAAAGTGGAAGAAAGGATGAGAAAGTGTTTGTAAGAACATCAAGACGTCTGTTTGTTTTTTCTAAGAATTTTTGAACAAATCTGTATATTCTTATGAAACTTAGTATTATTTAATATCGCATGTTTATCCATCTCAAAATGGCGGACATGTAAAGAAAGTAGGCTGAATTAATTCTTTTCATAATTACTTGTTTCATAATCGCATTAACTAAAGATGATAAATTTCGAAAGGTAAAAATTATTAATATACCGTTTATCTATAATTAAAGTTTATAGATTTTATAATCGATTTAATTAAGTGGCGTTTATACAGTAACCAAATTTTAACAAATAAATTTTTCTCTTCCGTTCGAAGAACGAATGAAATAATTATTCCACCAAGTTACCAAATTCGTTTTTAATCGGCATCTTTTCACGAATAAAACTCTCCTTTTCTAAAAATGCAGTGTCAATTAGGAAATTAACTGTTGACCATCCGAATATAAAATTTCCTACACAGATTACAAATTTAATATGATTTTTTTTACATTTTTTATTATTTAATTGCCATTTTCTTAACTTGGCAGCACATGTTAATTATAAGAAAATTTTCTTGATAAATCCTATTAATAAGATTCGTTCAGCTTTCATATTTGAACAACTTTCTTCGATAACACTATATTATTTATCTAAGAAAAGGAAAGTTTTTTCGTGTCATATCGATTATTTCGAGGTTTTTCTATGGCAAATTCTTTCTACATCAATACATTTTGTGTAGACTATATGATGGAAGTTTTTCTTTAACTAACAATTGAACAATAGAAATTTTTCAAAAAAAAGTAACTATTTGTTCTTTTATTTTATTAATAATATTATTTGTTTTCAAAATTATTTTATCGCTAGATTTATCTCTTTTATATCAACTCTATGATCAGCTTGGCGATAAAACTCGGAATTAGTTATCTAATTTTTCTATTATTTTTATAGAAGTTTAATAAAATCGATAATAATCTAACTTTTTTCCCTTTCTTTTTGCTATTCTTTCAAGTATTTGGAGAAGTTTTCAAGAGAAAGATGACTTTATGAAGTTTTTTATTTGTTTCTATTGTTTCACGTTTAGTTAACTGAGCCATTATATCATGCATAAAAATTATGAGAATATTTTGAAACAAACTGTAAGCACTTTCGGAGAAAATTGTTAACATTATATTCATTTATTTACTTATTAATTAATTAAGCTTATTATTTTATGATTAATTCAATTTGTAACTGCAAGAAGCACTGTATAATATTCGTAATAAAATTTTAAAAATGGAATTTTATTAATTAATATATATTATAATCAATAATATTCCATATTCTATAGAGTGTAGAGAAATATAAAAAACAAATAAATGAATTTTTTCCATCTAAAAATCCACTATAAATAGTAAAAAATCCATAAAAGTTCAATAACACTTTATTTTGCTTTATTTTGTATATAAATAATGAATTAAATCACCCAAATTATTCTACAAACAATTCCAAAATTAATTTATTAATTGCTGGCATTAAAACAATCACAAACATTATTATTAAATAATTTTTACAATTAATTAAAGTACTTTTTAAAACTGCTAATGTAAATATTGATAATTCCATTTATTCTTTTGGTCAAAAGAAAAAAATTATAAAAAATAATAATAGTAAAATAAATGCGAAAAGTCGGTATTGACAATAAAATCTATAATCTGAAGTGACTTCTCGAAGGCAAATGAAAAATTTTATTTTATTTTATTTTATTTTATTTTTTTTTGATATTTTCGTAATTCAAACACTTAAAACTGTGAACTAAAATTAAAGCGAAGCAATACATCTATCCATCCATTAGCGAATAAAGGCGTAAATCCTTTAAATGTCCAAGACGACATTAACTAACAAAATCAGAGAAAACAACTATTAATATTCATTTCAAAATTCATTAATTTAACTCATAAGGAGATAAACTATAATGGTTTCCTTTCTAACAATTTTATTAAACAATGTGTTAATTTTTTTACATTTATGAATTAATTAATGACATTCTGTCATCAAATTATTATTATTTTTAATTATAAATTTTAAAGACTATGTATTTAAATTATTGAAAAGAAAATATTTTCCTGACTTTTCATGAAAGATCTATCAGGATAACAAATCTTATCCGTTAAATGCATTTATATCATTATTAAATTTGCCCTTTAAAACAATTTAAAATTGCAATTTTACATATTAAATCTTGTAATAATTCGGAGAAAATCTTAAATTCCAGGTAGTTTGTACGTACATTTGAGATCGAATATTAGTAAAAGTTTATAATTTGTTTTGCTAGATGTTAATTAAAATTTATCATCGAAAAATATATCAAACAGTAATTATTGATGAATGCAAGTAAATCACTCAAATGATGTCAAATTTTTAAAATTTGCAACTTTCATATAAAAAAATATTAGATAAGAACATATATAATATACAAAAATCAATTTTTATAGGAAAATTCGATATGGAAGACATTTATCTTGGAGTTTATTTAAACTGATAGGAATCGATTGTGTTTGAATTGAAAAATAACAAATAAAATGTAAAGAAATTTTCGTCTCTTCAAGTGCAAAAAAAAATTTAACATGCAACATATTCGCCAATTTTAAAATGAAATTATGAGAAATCACGATAATCAGTGATAAAAATGGCCATAGCTCTTAATTCATAATTATTGAATCGAATATTTTCAAGAAATCAATAATCAGTAATATTTCTTTTTCTATCAAGAAATGATATAGGTAATTTTTATTATTTCATATAAATTCTTAGCCATCTAAGTAGACTAATTCGAAAAAAATTAAAATCTAAAAATAACACAAAATATATTTTTTTTATTTAAATCTGAGGATAAATTTTGTAAAATAAATGAGAACTCATGCATGCAATTTGCATACACCAATAATTATTACTATAATTTGTTTAATAAAATTATAATTTTTTAAATAAAAAAATAGTAATAATAATACTGTAACGAGAATTCGCTAGTAATTTTTTAAATTAAAATATTTTTCTTTAATCATTTTAAAGTCTCTGAAGTATTCATGGGCATATTCAATATTTAATTTTTCTTTTTCTTTCGATAAAATGCGATTCCTCAGTTCATGTGACAAACAAAAACACTTTTATTTCCATTTCGCATTGCAATTTTCCATCTGGTAATGTCATTTTACATGCTTCTTTTCCTTTCATATTTTCGTTTGTTATTGTTTTCAGTTTCAGGCTTGGATTTAGAAACTTTGTGATATTCAACTCATTTTTCCATTACATTTCCAAGTGGTTTTTGAACTTTCTACCCACTCCATTCGCTTAAATTCACCGAATGAAATGAAACGATTGAAATTCTCACTTTTATATTTTTTAACATTATATACTTCCTCCCTTTTGGTGTTCAAAACAACCTCATGTACAGGAATTTTTCCAAGTGGAGTACCAAAATTTATTCAATGTTTTCTATTTTTCTGAGTACATTACTTATGCTTGATTCACTTATTTTTGCTATAGCTTTTACCATCATCTCCGAGTATTTGATTTTTATCTATTTATTTTTATTTTTTTCATTTTCAGAAATGGACAAATCATTGCTTTTGGCAATATGTGAAAGCACTACTACCGTCGAAGTTTATATTATGTACATCCACTATGTGCAAACAAGTTATCAACTTATTTTTTTGATTTATCGAAAGTATTTTGAATTTACGATATGTAATTGAAAGCATTCATATATTTTTCATTAATTTTATTTAAAAAGCTATTACTATACAAGACATCTCCATAGATTTTTTTTCATCTTACTTTCATGTTTTTCATTTTTAAATGACTTTTAATCACTTGAAAAGTAAAATATAAGCTGTTTTTTATAAGTTTAAAAATTTATATAAAATTAATAATGATAAATTTAGTTTAAAAAGTCAATAAGAGGAGCTAATTAATGTTAACAATAATTTTAAATAATCATGAAAATACCGTAAACATTATTGAGAGTTTCTCAGTATTCCTAAAATTTTATTATATTTCCCAAAAAAAATTTTTTAAATGTCATTTATCATATATATAACAGATAAATAGTAGATCAAATGCAAGATATTTTAATAACGTTTCGATCAATGCAAATAATCCATACAACTAAAAGCTGACAATTGTAAATAAAACTATATTTAACAACTCTGTTTGTATGGATTTTTCGTTCTAGACAAAATAACGAAATATTAATCTAAGATAAATGACACAAGGAGACGTTGTTAATTTAGAAGTGATGCTATATTATTTTAGCAATAGCATTAAAAATTCGAATTTTATTTATAAATAATTCTTTAATATTTTTCCTTCCAAATGTATGATTTTTAAAAATTTCAGATTTTATAATGGATGTAATATTTTGAATTATTGTAATAATAATGCTAGTGATGTTTATTTAACGGCAGATGAGAATGAAGTTGATTTCTATACTTTCAAAAAAAACCATATTATATTTATTAGTATATTATTGTCTTTTATCATATACATCTGGTTAATTGATTTAATCACCAAATCTATAAAATAAATTTATATAACTTAGTAGTCTCATTCAGAGCCCTTGTAGAATGGCCGTGATTCGATCGGACAGAGAGTAACAGGATAA
>WUQG02011204.1:0-11861 GCA_011317285.2 Androctonus mauritanicus
CTAATTTCTATAAGACCATAATCATCTGGTGATTTCTTTTTATGGTATTTTATATCTACCTATGTGTTGTATAATGCATATAAGTTTCATTAAATTCTACGCATAACTTTTTGAGTAATTGCTATTTTTGTGACTTTTCCTTAATTTTTGATAATGAGTGTATATCTTTTGAGATTTAAAATCAAAGAATTTTTTAATACACATATATCTTTTATAAATATCTATAAAATCTTCATATCCATCTCTAATATCCAGTTTTTCAGGTAAATTCAACAATTTAATATCTGTAATTTCAGTTTCATCTACAAACATTTTTTGATTAAACCAATATTTATTTTTTCTATTCCCTGATTGATTATTCAATTGTTCATTATCCAAATTTACCAAATTATAACTATTGCCCAAAGTTAGAGATACTGGAAATGATTAGATAAATCAATATTATATTGACTTATTTTCATACTATTTTATCCACTACCTCTCAGAAATCAAAAATAAATCAATCATAGATAAACCATTTGTTGATACAAAAGAGTTCAAAGCTGGGATATCATCAATATGACTATTTAAACTATATACATCTTTGCTTTGAATTAAGTTAAATAATTTTACTCCATGAGAATTAATTGTTTTATTATCAGTTTCTCTTGTATTTCATATTTTGGCCTTTGTAATAATTAGTAATTCTGCCACTTCTTCTTGCATTAAAATCTCCAAAAATCACCACTGTCTAATAATAATTATAATATTCTTCAATTAATTCCAATGTGATATGCAAAGTATCAGAATTAGGTGCACAATAACTCAATAAAATAGATATTCTATTTGATTCCAATAATTTTTTATAATAATTATTTAGAAAAATAATAATCAAAATAAAATTATCATGTGTATCTCTGAGTAACCAATTTTCTTAGAGATCATCAGTACAACTCCTCCAGCTGGCCTTCCTCTAGATTTTAACTTTATAGCAGAAATTTCTATTATATGATACTGCGTATTTATATTATCAAATTCATCAAAATAAGATGTGACTGACTAAATTTTTGTTAAACCAATAATATCATTTTTGGTTAATAACTTTCAGAAATTCATATTAAATATTTTTGATTGAATTCCCTGAACATTCCAATTGAGCACTCTTAAAAAATTTTCTTTAACCTTTTCATTTTTTCCATCTTCTAAAAACTTTGCTCTAAAAAACTATCAGTCTCAACCAAACAAGCCTGTTCCAAACTATAACTATAATTTTTCTGTTTATATGTCAATATATCACAACATAGCTTAATATTCATACCTTTTTCCATTTAAAGTATGTGAACAAATGCACTCTATGCATACGTGTTTCCTTGGTGAGATCATCACTAATTTGTATATGTTCCTCAACAATGGCATTTTTTTTGCATTAATGAAATTCATATAAAATTTCTCCTTAGCTGAATTATTAAAATACTCTAAGTATCACTAGAGGTTTTTTCCTTTTTAAAGTAGAAATTTTAGTTATTTCTTTATTAAAATCTATATCAATATTTTTTCCTTAATAAACTTAGAAATCTATTTGCAAACATTAATCCCATTTTGTAAAATAAAGTTATGAATTATAATCTTATTTGCATTTAATTGATAAAATAATTTACTTAATCTATATTGAGTTAATTCATTTTTAATTTTCAATACTTTTATTTCTTTTTCATATTTTTCCTTAATCTTATTTATATCCTGTTGCATTTCAATAAAATTATTAGCTATTTTAGAAATTTCTGATTTAACTTCTGATATTTGTTGGTTTAATGAATTATGAAATTTAGTAAATAAATTAAACATCTTATTATAAATAGGATTACCACAAATTTCTTTTTTTTCTAATAAATCCTTCAACTCAACATTAATAGACTCCTTTTCATCCTTTTTTTCCACATTTGAAACCTCCTGCATAGATACATATTTCTCAAGAGTCTGTGAATCAGACATTTGTAACTTTGTGATATTATGAGGTTGACCTTTTTTCGACATTCCTGGAGCTCTCATAAGTTGGCCTAAACTCGTTATAACTTCAATAATTCAAATAAAATATCCACCAAAATAAAATTTACTACTATTGTATAAATAAATTCTCAAATTTCAGGTTTGAATGAAAACATACCCACACCAGAGCAAGACTCACAGCACCCCCATATTATGTATATGTTTCCTAGTATTTTTAATTATGTTTTGCTATGCTTTCATAAAAAAATATTTCTTTGTGTTTTTTTTTTTTATAAAACCTGCCAAATTCTTTCCATTCAAAAGCTATAACAGACAACATTCCCCACCTGAATCAACATTCTGACACATTACTACTTATGGAGAGAACTTCTTTTGTCAATACTCTGAGTTATTGCTTGCTGTTAAAAAACAAAAGAATGACCATCCTTAATCTGAGATTGGATGATGAACATCTATAACCCCATAAAAATTCCGCTGTTGGATATAAATACAATAAAGGCCAATGGGAGCAGGGAGAGTGAACAGACACTGAGCAGTGAAAAAAACTGGGAGCCCAGAAACAGACAGCAGGATTCTCATAGTAAAGAAATGGCTCTAAGATACAGAGAGGAAACAGCTACCAGCAAGAAAAAGGGGCAAGGATAGAAATTGATCATTGTCAATTCAACATAAAAAGTCTCTCTCTCCAGATAAGTCTTCCTTGAACTGCACTATGGAATGATGTTTTAGCATCCATTCTGTTTATCCCTTTTGTTTAATATACAAAAAATTTGAGGATCTCATTCCTAGTCACTGTACTCTTCTTTTTTCTTTTCTTAATAATCACTTGTTCTGTTATAGAAAAGTATATAGTATCTATTATTCTCCTAACCTTAATCTCCCTTCTATCTCTGGACCTTAGACAACCATTAATCTGTGCATCTATTCATTTTCATTTATTACTTGTATTGAAAGGGTAGAAAAATACAAATACTTAGGACAAATAATCACAACACAAGGAGACCAGATGAGAGCAATTCAACATAGGATGCAATTGGGATGGCATGCCTATGGCCGATATAGTAACTTCCTAAGGGACAACAGAAAACCAATATGCCTCAAAAAGAAACTCTTCAATATATGCATACTACCAGTAATGATATATGGTTGTGAAATATGGACCTTACAAAGAAAATGGAATAGAATCTTGTAAAACCCAAAGAAGCATGGAAAGATATATGTTGGGATTCACCAGGAGGGACTGCAAGACCAATATATGGATAAGAGAACAAATCAAAGTAGAAGACATACTGGTAACAGTTAGAAGCAGTAAGTAGCATTGGGCAGGCCACAGAGCAAGATATACAAAGAGAGTTACATAGTGGCAACCAAGGCAAGGGAAAAGATATCCTGATAGACAATATAAACAATGGAGAGATGATATAAGAAAAGCAATTGGTTTCCAGTGGATGCAGATTGCACAAAAAAGATATGTCTGGAAACAAAGAAGGAGGCATATATATCCAGCAGTGGATGAAATAAGAAATGCTGATGATGATGACTCATTTAAAGTGCTGGAGCAATACATAAAAACTGTTCTTGGTGTAGGAAGTTGATGTGAGAATCCTAGGCAGTTTGGGACTTCACATACTAGTCTTATGATGAAAAATGCCTCTAATGCAATGATTTCTAAATTTATGAATAATAAGCATTCATTAACATGGCAGTTAAAAAGTTAATTGTGAACATTCATATATATTTGCATTGATGAATAGCTATAGCAGATTCAGCCATTATCATATGATACATTTTAGTGCAAAGAGAACACAATGAGATTGATTTATACGTTTTTGACTGTATTTGTGCAGTATCCAATATTTAAATATATACAATAATATTAATTTATGTACAGGCATATATATTCACATATTTTTAATAAGCTAACAATCTTTGTTACGAATAATTATGGCAGATTACATAACTGGCACAAAGAAATGATGGGAACTGGCAAACCTTATGATTTTACAAAATTTTTGATTACTCCATGCATAAACAGATCTCCCTTCTTCAAAATATTTTATTAAGAAAAAATTTCTTAGCTTATATATGAGTATATATTGTACTTAAACAGAACAGATTATATAAAAATTAAATAGCAAAATACAAATTCCCTATCATTTCTATAGTACTTGCTAATACATTATATAAATATTAGATATTGTATTTTTGTTTGTTAATTATAACATATATATAATAAATTATTTTTTTGTTGAGTTGGACTATCTTAATCTTAAAGTTAATTTATATCTCATTGTTTCCTATATTTGAATTCTGCAATGAAATATTCAAATGCAATGTTCAATAATCTTTTGTTAACATTCTGGAATTGAAAATGAGAAAACCTTGAAAACATTTCTGACATTGAAAATTTAAATTTTTTATTACCATATTTTGGTTTTGTTTAAATTTTCCATTTATAGTATTTATTAAGAACAGATTGCTTATAATTTAAAAATAGAAGACTATAATATTTTTCTTTTTAAATCTTTTTTTTTTTTTTTTTTATAAAAAGGACTACATATATTCAGTTTCTTTGCTCTCTGTCTATGATTAAATATCATAAGAACAAAACAGTGCAGAAAATTCAAATTTTACATTATGATTTTTATTAGTCAAGGTACATGCTTATGAACTGTAAGGATGCTAAGATATCTTGTTAAAATATGATTGCCATTTGAAACAAGAATGACAGCTACTGGAAATATCACTGAAACTATTTGTTGCAAATAGAATGATATAATAGTCTACTGAAAAAATTTTAAATATATTTAACAATAATAATTTATGCAATTACTTTTATTATCTGTCTATCATGCCATCTACAAAATATTTCTAGAGCAAATTTTATTACAGAAGCATTCAAATTTTAGAATCATCCTTTCTTTTATTTAAAATATATAAATGTAACAGGTCTCTGATTTACAAAAGGATTACATTCAAAACTTTTTATTATAATGCAAATCCATCATAAACTGGAATACAATTTCTCATAAGCACAATATTATAAATGAAAATTAGGATTCTCTAACAAAATTAAAAATATTAAACAAAGTTTTAAAAAGAAAAATATAATATAGTAAAATTGAATAAACATTATTTATTGTTTATAAAGAAGAAGACATTTTATCACTATAAACATTTTATATAGATAAAAATAAAGAAGATAGCAGATGAAAATAAAAACTGAATATTTAATATTGTTATATCCACATCCAAAAGTTACTAGCTAACTAAATAAAACAAAAAGCTATTTATTAAAATCAAATGCAACTATAACAAGAAATGAAATTTTAATTGGTTTATTTACATTCAAATGTAAAAACTTGGTTTGTTTAGAAGTTTAATTAGTAGCAATTAAGGTAACAGAAAATGACCTTCTTCATAATGCTACATTGGATATAGAAATTATTGAATATGATTCTTTTATATTGCTTTCATGTTTTATAAATGCAGATAAATATTGGATCATTTTTAACTTTTTACTAAAATATGTAATTAGAAACTTTGTGCAAATGCTTTTTATTTTTAGGCTGAATTCTTTTATAACATGCAATTTCATTGCAAGCATTTTAAGGAAAATTCTTAAATTGAAAAAGCTAAAAATGTTTCTTAAAGAAGCATTATATGCCAATTTGACTGTAATTATTCTCTCTCTTTTTTTTTTGTTCTATTTTCTGGCCAATATTATTCCAATGATCAGTGCAGAAATCCTTATTCTCTTTTCTTATTTTATGATGCTTTTTAAATAGAGATTATTAAGTAGCAAGGATATTCTAACATTTTCCAAGTGCCATTCTTACTCATATGATGATATGGTTGGCCATCAGGTGAAGGATAGAAATTAATGAGCAAGATGAATTCCTCCTGAAAAATCTAAAAATATAAAAATTGAATCCAAATCTTCCTTATAGCAAATTAAATTTTATCATGCGGTGACTATCATGGGAAGAAGACATTTCTAGTTGGATTGGCTATTAGGAGAAAGATGAGGTTCAATAAGCCAAACTTGATCTATACAAATAAAATCTGGAGATGTGAGACTTGGGACCAAATCTGGATTTTCCAAATAGCAAGCATACCATTTTAGTATATAGCCAGCTAGCCATCATTATTGCAAAATCTTTAATGGCAACCATTGTAAGTTTTCATTATAAATAACTATTATTATGAATACAAATTGTCATAAATCAGCTGCAATTTTAATTGTAAGTTGGAAACTCCATGTTTTAATTTTGAATTCTCCAAATGTTCCCATTATAAGATAGCAGTATTCAAAAGTTTAAAAAATTCAGTATGTTTAAAATTGTCTTAAATGAAAGATATTATAGTCATTTGAAAAGGACATTTTTTAAAAATACCTAAAACAATTTTTATAATAGTAAACATTGGCTTAAATTTTCAATAATTAGTTTTAATATTAGTTTCAGTTTAAAAAATACTTAAAGTATATTTTATTAAATTTATTTATTTTTATAATATTTTGAAACTGTGGATCTAAAGATATTGGCACTCATTACTTTTTCTTTTAATTTATTTATACTTTCTGATAAATAAAGATTGGGAACTCTTCATGTAGATTATTAATTAAAATCATACTTACTCTTCTGGCTTTGCTTTGATAAGCCAATGCTTTTTTTGTATCTTGCTTGGCAGTTTCAATATAATCTCTAGCATGTTCACAATGATATTCAATCCTGTCAATCATTTCTCCCTATAATAAAATTAGATGTTGATAATTATAAGAAAATGCCAGTTAAAATATTAAGAAGTTAGAATACATTTTTATATTTTGCAATTACATATATTAATTAATTAAAAATCATATTTCTTAATAATAAAATGCTGAGTACAAAGACTTATTTAAACTTATGTCTAATTTCATAGACCAAACAAAAGGAAAATACAATATTTTGAAATTTCTACTTAATAATGACAAGAGTATGAAACAGAATTTTTCTAAAAATGTTATATTGAAAAAATATTTTTATCATTTGAGTTTTTAGATTAAATTTAATAGAAAATGTCTCAATCAAGAGGACCAAAAATAATTATAGAAATTGCAATTACTGACTGATTTAATATTGCAAGATTGCAACATTATCTGTCTGTATAAATATAATTATAAAATTAAATTTATAACAGATTACAGGTTAAATACATTTTTATGATTAAAACAGTGATTTTCAAAATGAATTCCTTGAATCAGTGGAGTTCTATGAAGTTACCTTAAGAGTTTCACAAACAATTGATGAAAATTTTGGTTTGTAAAATTATCATAAATGAATTATCATTCAAATATATAAATAACAGTTCATTTATGAAATAAATTCAAATATATTATGTAATATAAATAAATATAAAAAATATCTATATTGATATATATTAAAATTAATTATTTTATAAAAATTTGAGTTTCACAAAAGATTTTAAATGGAAAATTTACTTTTGGAAAAGTTTGCAAAATACTAGTGTATTGAAAAAAATCTTTCTGGATTATAGATAATTCCTGACTTTAAGAATTAATCTGGACCTGAAAATTGCTCATAAAGTAAGAATTCATATATTAAAAATCAATTTCTTATAGACATAAAATTAAAATCAGGGGTTCCGTTCTCATCAATGAAATTTGACCATAATAAAATTGAAGACCAACAAAATCAATAGTTTATGATTAAATAATGATTTGTTTATCTGAAAAAATAAAAACATAGTCTTTAAAATCAAGCAAATTATAATCTTAAACCTTCAAGTTCTGCTGTTCATGAAGAAACACAAATAATCTAAAAAGCACTTTAAGCAGGAAAGAAATAATTTATTATTAGTAAATAAATAAATAAATAAATAAATAAATAAATAAATAAATAAATAAATAAATAAATAAATAAATAAATAAATACAGATATTAATAATATCATACAGTAATTTTTTTGGCTTTCTATGACCCTCCTCAGCTGCTTCTAGCAAGTGTACATCTTAGAACATAAGATACACATTTGTTAGAAAGGCTAAAGAGGGCCAAAGAAGACTGAAAACATTATTCTATGATATCAAATTTGATATTATTAGCATTTGTATTTATTTAATAATAATAAATTATTGTTTTCCTGTTTAAACTGCTTTTGGATTATTTGTGTAAACAAATTATAATATTGTAATAATAAATTATTTATGTCATATAAACATTAAAATATTTTTATTTTTTACTGTATTTAATAGATAAGTAGATGAGCTTTTATATAGATGAACTACTGCTATTATTATATGCTATTATTGAATAGATTATCTGACAATTATGATGTATCAGTTATAGCTCTTGACATTTAACCTGATAATAAGTTAACATTTGAATATGTTAATGGAAAATTAACAGATATATATAAAAGAAAGAAAATAATTAGCCTAATATAAAAATATCAAAAATAGCTCTTAAAATGAAAATACAAAGTTGAAAGAAAAGGCAGCAATAGAAACAAAAACAAAAGAATTCTATAAGAAACCAGGACATTTGAAAAAAGACTGTATTGTCTGAAAAATTTGAAAGAAAGGACATGAAAAGAAAGAGCATAATTGTGAGCAAAATCTACTGTGAATTATATAAATAATGATGAAAAATATTTTAATACTAAAAAGTTTACTGTTGCAAATATTGATTCAAATAAACAAGTGTTTATCTGATGGGTAATTATAATATGTAAATGAATTTTTAAGAAGAAATATGATTTTAATTTAAATTCATGTAGCTGTAGGGGAGAGAGGCATTTCACAGCACTAGCCAGTGACCACCAATGGTCTATTAAATTCATGTAAAAAATAAAACCAGGTTGGTTATCAAAGGATATATTTAAAAAACACAAAAAAAGTGCAACATTTGCACTTCATGAAACAAAGCATATGAAGAATTCTTTTGAGCACAGCAACTGTATAAAATGTGAAAAAAATAAAAAATACAATTTTGACATTATGAGAGCTTTCCTAAATGAGGATCTTATTAAAGAAATTTACAAATAACCAGAAAGAAGAAAATGAAACACAATTGATTAATTAAAGAAATCAATTTATGATCTAAAATAGTAAGAATATAAAATATAAAAATTAATAAAATCTTATCAAATGACTGATTTAAAGAAAATGAAGCATAAAGAACAATAAGGAAATTCATGTCTATATTACTTTATGTTGATAATTTGAATATTGCTCACAAAAAAGGATGAAATAAAAGAAATAAAAGGATATTTTAAACAATTATTTTGAAATGAAAGTTTTGGGTGAGGCAGCACATTTCTTAAATATTAGCATTCAAAGAAGTCAAGATGGAAGTTTTATTTTAGACTAGAATACAAAAATAAAAGTTAATCTAAAAGACTTTGGCATGGAAGAAGAAAAAGGAATTGTTACCTTTTTGAATACACATGCAATTTAATATTTCAATTTTCCAATATTTCTGGAAAAAAAGAAATCTTATCTAATAATAAAAAATATAAATATGTAGTAGATGCATTGTTATATATTGCTACAACAGCACAATCAAAATAAAGCTTTAGAAGTTGAAATTTTAGTAGATGAGTTGCAATCCAAGATAAAGAGATTAGAAAGCAATTAAAACAATGTTTAAGATATTTAAAAGGCACAATACGGATGAAATTGTCAGTAACATGAAACAATAAATTAGATTGAAAATCTGCAAACAAAAACATATTATATTAGATAAAGACTTAATTAAAAAAGTTAAATAAAAGATAAACACCTATTGTCCTCTCTTCAAGAAAGGCAGAATATATATCTGTGGCTAATGCAAATCAAGACATCTTTCATATGATAACTGTTTAACAATTTTGGAATACTTACAAAAATCCTCCTCTTATATTTGAAAACAGTCAAAATTGTATAAAACTTTCAATTACTGAAAAAATAAACACACGGTCTAAATATATAAATATAAAATATAATCATATTTATATCTATATCTTAGACCAAGTGCAAGAGATCTGATGAATCATATTATTATTAAATTTGTATTCTATAAGAATATATGATAATAGATCAATTTATTAATCTGCTTCTTAAAATTTTATAAAGAAGTATAAATCACTTTATAACTGTCTAAACATTTGCATAAAAAATTATACTTTTCTTTTATAAAATATAATAGTTTTTAATTACAAAATGTAGAGAATTTTATAACAAATAATATATGACTCCATTAATTTCAGGTAATTCCCACATTTATGAATAAATTCATATATACTTATAAAGCAAAATCTCATAAAGCAAGAATTTATTTTCCATAAGATATAATAGTAAAAATAGGAGTTATGTTCTCAACAATGAAATTTTATCATAGTAATGTTAAATAAAATAATAAAAACAACAATTTATACTTAAATAATGATTTATATATTTTAAAAAATAAAAACATAGGCATTTAAAATCAAGTAAATTATAACAATAAAGAAATTAATTACATCATTTAAATGTTAAAGAATTTTTATTCATCATCATCATTGACAAATGAGTAGATGAGATTTTATATAGATGAATTATTGATACTATCTTAAGCACAATTCAAAAATAAAAGTTATAGGCAATTCCTCAGTATGCTTTCCCAGTTTAACAGCTTGATTTTTTTTATTATGTAACAGATGATGGAATGTTTGCCATGAACCCAGTAGAATTATATGTATGGCTAAGAATGTAATTTAAAATGCTATATTTATCAATATTTAGTATTTATTTATTACAATTAATGTTCATATTTCCAATTTTATTGCTACTTGATACTTGAAAAAAAGAGGTTATAAAGCAAGAACTTTTAAAGTGAGAATACTTATATAAATAAATTATAATTAATGTAGACAAAGGCATTTCAAAATCAAACTATTATTATTAACAAATATAAATTTATATTTTTTACTGTAAAAGATTAAAATAAAATACAGATAATATATGGTATAGTATTTGCAGTACCTTTGTAAGCTATATTCAATAATATGTAAGTATGATTTCTATGTTACGGTTAAGTAAATGTAATGGTACAAGTGATATATATTTTAAATAATATAATCTATATAAAATGATAAATGTTATGTATCTATGTAGCAGATGATACAATGAATAGATAGATATAAGAAACAGAAAAAGAACTGGAAGTTAAGGAATAACTAACCTTCATTCATATATTTTTACAAAGAAAATCAAATCTCTAACTGAATTATCACTGAACCCAGGAATAGTTTCTCATTATTTCTCTTCAGTGAATGGATAAGAAACAGATTTAATTCCCCTTCCTCCCTATTTTATTATTTAATTGCTAACATTAAATTTTTTATTTAGATATAGGCTACAATGGGCCAATTATGTTGATCATGGATTTAATCTCTTTTCTTATTTTTTATTTTTAGAAATTAAGATATTTGATCATCCAATTAGAAAATAAAGCTATTCTTATTTTGTTTATAAATATTTGTTGCTCTCCCCCTCTCTCTCTCTCATTTCTGAGCATCAATCTGGATTCTAGCACTGTTTATTTATGTGAGAATCTGGAGATCTCAATAATTGGCTTTATAACTAAAATTTTGATATATTTTAAAACCTTGTTAAAAATGTCAAAAAAAGGGAAAATAATAATTTTAAAATAATTTTAGACATGATGATAATGGATTTATATTGTTATTATATGAATTGTATTCTTATGTCATTTCATCTTGTATAATCAATTTTATCACTAATATTAATGTAGCTTTATGAACTCTTATTAATACGTCAAAATTAGCTTTCGTTAAACTATCAATTATTATTGTTAACTTCCGTATTTAAAACAAACATAAACAAAATGACAT
>WUQG02011215.1:0-11861 GCA_011317285.2 Androctonus mauritanicus
GTTTTTATCTAGTTTTCTTTGTAATAAATTTATTTTTTCTTGCAAATTTTGTCGTTTTTAATTACATCGCGATTTTTCCGGATTTACCTCGACGACCCTGTATATTAGAACATATCCTATACAGTACTAATGAGTCAGAAAGACAGTATTAAAAATAGTTATATTAAAGAAGAATCGTATAAGCTGGTTGAAAACAAAGCAGTTGCTTACCATCTTGGAGGATCCAGATTCAATTCCAAATCCCACATTTTTAGTTTTTCAGGTGGAGTCCAGTTCTGAACATGTCTTGTTAACTAAAACTAACTTGATAAGCACATAAAAGAAATGTACATATAAATAATGAAATAAAAAAAATGATCTAAATAATAAATATAAATAACAAAATAAAAAATATAGCAGGAAATATGCTCATGTTTCTACATTATATCTTTATCCATTTTGATCTGTATATTTTTCTTGTGAGTTAGGGAATCTCTATATAAGCATTGATCTAAATAAGTCGGGGACAATCTATACTATATATTATATCAAAAATTTCTTCATTTGTTCTCAAAATAATAGAGAAGAAGAAAGGAAAGGAGCAAATTATTTAACATTATATGGAAAGACAAGGACACATCATTGAAATCTGTGTTATTAAGTAGACACATTATATTATGTAATATTTGTTATCAGTTTGACCAATTGGAAGTTTCTTATTTTAGGGATTTTAGTGCAAATATTCAATTATAATGTGAGGATTTTTGGTGTGAAAGCACTGTAATTTGGAAATGTTATAGTAACATATTAAATAACTATTGATATATTTGCTTTGTTACATTTGTTACTAATTTAAATTTCTTGAATTAATGATTACTTTCTAATTTCCAGCTCTCAACACAATTCATGATAAATTGCATTGGATTTCCAATTGTATTTTAAATCTTATATCACCAATTCCATTCAAAAATTACAAAAATTTAACAGACTATAATTTTTGAAATTTTTTAAGATTCAAAAATAAAATGCCATGTATCAAAATTAGTAACTTAGGGGCATTTATATTTTCCATTTAATATTAGTAAAAAGAGTTCTCTTACTATTTTATATTTAATAAATATCCGATAATCTAATCCAAAAATAGTTAAAATCCCAAAAATTGGAATCCAATAGTTCAGAATCTCAAGAAACCTTTCAATCGATTCTATTTCTTAGGAATAGCAGAGAAGAAATAATGTATTTAAATGTTAGAATACAGATAAAAAAATGGATAATATCTTACTAAGTATACAGAAAAGAGAACCTATGTACCATTATTATATAAAACATTCATAAGAGCCTTAAATATACAAAATATTTAGTGCTTAAAAAGATTAGAAACCTTTTGTAATACATAATAAACAGCAAATGAGGAATTAAATCAGATAATACAATAGGCTCAAGACATGGCTACACAATGAGTACAAATAAGATAAACTTGCTAAATAAGAAAAAAAGATCTGAATATGACAGTATAATAAATCTCTAAGCACAGAGGAAACAGTATTATAGTATGAACATCAACAACCAATAGTTAATATGAAGAAAAACAATAGCAAGGAAGATGGGAAAGGAGCAATTATTTAATATTATATTGAAAGACAAGGACACAACATAGAAAAGTTTTTTGATTTGATTTTCCTTTTACACTTATATGTAACTGAAGATAGCTTTTGAAGAGTTTTCCACTCTTCAAAAAGCTATCTTCAGCCATTCCAACCATTCCAACCATTTTTTATGTTATTAGATTATTCATTTAATGAGTATCCTGCTTGAACTGCTGAGATAATATCAGTTACCCAGAAAAGTTCTTGCTGATTTTTTTGGTTACAATTCTAAAGATTTTTTTGATCAACAAAAATTTGCATATACAATACATAACTTGAACTATAAGATACACTCTTTGAGTCATTCAATTATCACATTTTAAGCAGTAAACATCAAGCTGTGCATTTTTTTACACCCTCAATATTGCTAACCAAAAACAAGTTATTTGTGTATATTTATTGTACATATTCAAACTTTATTCCAATATATCAAAAGCTTGTCTAAAGATTTGTATGGCATTTGGAGAAGATACAATAAAGAAATGAACTACTTGGAATTGGTTCCAAAAGTTTGCTTCAGGCTTTGAGAACTTTGAGGATGCATCCAATCTGGAATACCACTTTCCTTAAATGATGAGGATTTGAGGACTGCAATTGAGATGAATTCGAAATTGACCTTCAGAGAACTTGCAAGTATATTTAATGTTAATGAAGAAACCATAAGATTGTGTCTTTATCAGTTAGGAAAAAGATGGAAGTTAAGGAAATAGGTGCTCCATAGTTTGACACCTAAGAACAAATTGTAATGCTCACAATGTGCTCTTCTTATCTCACTTGGTCATACATGGAACCTTTATTCAGCTGTATTTTAATATGTGATGAGAAATGGATTATGTGATTGAATCACAAAGATCTCGTCATTGGTTATTTCCAAATGACTGTTTGCCACAAACTCCAAAGATGCATTTGACCCAAAAAAATTTTGCTGTGTGTTTGGTGGACTTCTGCAGGAATCATTTATCATGAATTTCTAGGACTGGGAAAAACTATCACTGCTAACATCTACTATGATCAGTTGGAAAAAGTTCAAGGAAAATTATGAAAAAAACAGTCAACATTTGAGATATAAAATGTTGACTGTTTTTTTCGTGTTTAATGTAAACTCTCTAGCAGTTTACATTAATTAACAAACTTTTATTTTCTGCTAACATTTTCAGTGGATTTACTACATCATCATCAGGCAAATAAAAAATTTTAAATAAAAATGACAAAAGAACTTCGAATTCAAAGTTCTTTTGTCATTTTTATTTAAAATTTTTTGTTTGCCTGATGATGGTGTAGTAAATCCACTGAAAACGTTAGCAGAAAATAAAAGTTTGTTAATTAATGTTGACTTCTAAAGAGTGCTGTTTTATATCTCATTTTGGACATAACTTTAGTAAAGCAGTTTAATAGAAGTATGGATTACAGTCAACATTAATAAACAAGAAGAAAATTTTGTTTCTTCAGGATAATGCCTGACCTCATGGCAAAGACAACTCATGACAAGATAGTAGAACTTGAATGGGAGATTGTCCCATTCATCATATTAGCCAGACCTCTCATCATCAGATTTCCACATGTTTCTGAGTCTGAATTACCATATGAGGAACAAGCAATTCAACAATGAAAGTGTCAAGATTTTTCTATGGTAAAACAAAATACTTTTATAAAACTGGCATTTATAAGTTATTAAACCATTGAGAGAAAGTTATAGAATGTGAAAGTTTATATTTTGATGAATAAAATCATTTTAAAACAATAATATATTTCTTTAATTTTTCACATGAAAAACAGCAAAAATTTTTCTTGGCAGCTGATATGATTAGTTACTATCTTTTTATACAGTCAGTGGGATGTTTATTCATATTTGTTGCTCCCTTATTACTTTCTTTACTCTTTGTTAATAGTTCTATTATGTTTTAGCATGAAATGACCAATAGTAGTCAGAAAAAAATATGGTGATTCAGGTTCAATGAAAAGAGTAAAAAGCTAAAAGCTATCATAAAGTATTTTTCAAGGAGAATTATTTATGATAGCTTTGGCTGACAGTATATGACTCCAAGTTGGATAAATAAATTAAACTTAAATAGATGCAGAAAATTTATAGAATATGGTTAAAAAGTTCTAATTTTGCACATTTTCAATTTGTGATTACTTCTAGGAACCATGGTTGTTCACTTATAGAAAGGCACAAAAAATCAGCATAGCACTAGGCAGAAAAAATCTTTTATTTAAGAAATGTTTTTGACCTCTATCAATTGGTCTACATCAACTTAAATTGGGAAAAAACCATTATACAGAGAGCTGGGGTGTTTCACCAGATTGTTTATTTACATACATTAGCCAAGAACCATCATTTGGAAATTTGTTGAAAGTTGTTTTAAATAAATAAATTTTTCCATCTTAGTAGGGTAGTAATTTAACACATTGATTGTTCTTGGCTAAATTATGTAAATAAACAATCTGGTGAAACATCCTTGTATTCTATGCATCAGTTTTTTCCCAACTTAAGCTGAGTAAATCACTTGACAATAGTAAAAAACATTTCTATTTTGAAATAAAAGATTTTCTTCTGCCTAATTCTGTGCTGTTTTTATTTATTTATTTAGATGATTCTTAAAAGATAATATCATGCAATTTTGACAATTAGGTATACTATATTTATTTGAGTTTTTTGCATTAATCAATGACACAATTACAAAATCTTCCTGTTTAAGAAGCATGGAAGTAACTAGCCAAATACATACACTCCTCAAGTTATAAAATTAATTTCTATATAAATTTTGTTTGTAACTTGGATTGTTTATATTCAGATATTGCTGTTTTTTGCCTCCAAAAGTATAGAAATAACTTCTTATATTGTATTTTGTGATATATTTCACAATTGGACCAATTGGAAGTTTCTTATTTCAGCAGTTTGAATGAAAAGTTTTGATTATAAAGCAAGATTTTTGTTGTAAATTCTGCAATCTTGAAATGCTGCCATATTATACACTAAATACACTAACTGTGTAATTTTACATTATATTGATTGCTAGATCATTCTGCTATCATAATGCTTAAAATTCTTGAAGAATTTTGAAATTTTCTGAAATTTGAAAAATGAAATTTCATATTCGTAAGTATGATTATTTGTAACTCAAGTATAGTAATTCATATAGTAATTACTGACTGATACTTATTACAGCTAAAACTCAACTTGTAGTAACTTTCTTTCTAAATTAAATATTATTAATCTACAATTATATTGAAGAAAAATATTCAGTAGGATCCATACTGCCAAATTTGAAGCTTCAAATCCAATTAATAAAAGATCTAAAGCAGTTTGAAAGTAACATAAAATTATAAAAAAAACATTGTTTTTTCTTCTCTTCCCTTAGACATTTCCTAAAGATTGCATCATTGAACTGTGAGATCTTTGGACAGTATTAAGATCTCCGCAGAACACAGATAGGCTTATGGCTTATTTGTGTTCTATGGAGTGAGTAAGGACAGAAAATGACACAGTGACTAAGTGACAGAGACTATGTTTGAAAAACAAACAACTTGCTTTATTTTAGAGAGAGAGTTTTCATTACAACTTTCAACAATGTTGGTTGGAAGGATAAATATTTTGAAGTTAAATTGGAAGGTTTCTTCTTGAAAACTTTGATTCTTCTTCAAATCCGAAGAGGTTTTTCTTCTTAAGAATTTAGTGAAATCTTTGTTACTTAATAATAAAAAAAAAAAAGTTCACTTTGTTTCTTTGGCATAAGTTCTTTGGTAGATATCAGGTATTTACTTTCTTGGTGTAATTTCTTTTCCTCAATAATTCTTGCAATACAAATATTCGAAGTGTCTCTTGGCTTTTCCTCTCTGAATTGCTAAACATACTGCCTTTCTTTTCTCAGTCTTACTTTCCTTAAGTTTCTGACTTGACTGCACTTCTTTTTCTGAAGTCTTTCTCCCTTTGAGTTTCTGACCTGACTGTGCAGGAGACACTTCACCCAATCATAAATATATATTAATTCTTTTTCTTCAGAAAATAAGACTTATCTTTTATCTTATTATTTAACAAGAATGATCACATTAGCTTGTATTGTAGAGAGTGATCTTATTTCATCATTGTTTGATGAAACCAAACTATCTACTTTTATGAACATTTCCAATTTTTTAATTGGAATTTATTTTTTTACAATTCTAAATTTATAATAATTAAAATAACTTATTAATTTGCTGGACTCCACAGAATCAATTTCAATGAAATTTGGAATATAGGTATTTCTTAAGTTATTTGAGATCTCATAAATGTCAGTACAGTAGGTGAGACGGAAGAAGAGAAATGAGAATTTCTTTTCCATAAACATCTCTGTAGGGTCAGATTTTCCAACCTACTTGATCAAATTTAGAATACAAGAATATCCTAGATCAATTAAAGTCAAAATAAATTTTGATCCAATCTGGCTGAAATTAAAGAAGCATAGAAAAGGATGATTTTCTTCTTTAAAAATGCTTCTATGAATCACAACTTTTAGCTGATTTTGATCAAATTGGGAATTTAAATATTACTTATGTAATTTTAAATTTTTTGAAAATCTCAGCCCATTAGGGCTAAATTAAAAGTAGAAAGTTTCATTGTAAACTCTTCTACATTTTGCATTGTTCAACTAACATTGATCAAATTTGATATATAAATATCTGTTAAGTTACTTAATGCCCCATAAAATTTTCAATTTAATTGGATCAAAAATAAAGTGCATATTTAGTGATCTTAGAATATGTTTTTTCAGGAAAATGGTTTTCATCTAAATAATAAATGATATACAATCAAAAATATCTAATATGTAAAAAAAAAAGCTGAGTACAGTATTAAAATTTGAAATATGCTATTCCATTTTTAAACAAAAATCGAAAATGAGTGCAAGGAGCAGGGTAATTGATATATATATATAAAAAGACTTTCAGATTTTTCTTTTTTAACTTAAATAAATTTATTGAAGCACTTTTAACCTTCTGATTAATCTTCACCAAATCATAAAAAACAATATAAACATTAGAACATAGTTTTAAAATATATTTTAAAACGAAAGAAATTTGAGCAATAACCATTGCAACATATTAACTATTAAGAATTTGTATGCAAACTGAAAATTTTTAAAACAAGATATATATATAAAATATAAAATTAAATAAAATTAAAATATTAAATAATTTTATATGAAATAAATAACTTAAAGGACTAATTGATGCATTAAACTGTTAGGACTAAATCAGTTCTTCCGTTTTTTCATACTACGTCATCATGCCAAGCCCATGATGAGCTTATTAAATTTGGTTCTTTGGGTTGATTAATGGTATTATTTTCTGCAAAATTTTTAAGAATAAAAGTGTGGAAAATAATACCATAACACTGTAAAATCAAATTTAGTAAGTCCGGCATAGGCCTGCCGTGATAATGCAGTGCAAAAAAAAAATGGAAGAACTGATTTAGTCCTAACAATTTAATGTATCAATTAGTCTTTTAAGTTATTTATTTTATATAAAATTATTTGATATTTTAATTTCATTTTATATTTTATAAATATAGTTTTTTTTAAAATTTCCGGTTTGTATAGAAACTTTTAATTGTTAGTATGTTGCAATGGTTATTGTTTGAATTTCTTTGGTTTTAAAATATATTCTAAAACTGTGTTCTAACATTTGTATTTGCTTTTTATGATTTGCTGAAGAGAACCCAGAGAATCGAAAATGCTTCAATAAATTTAAGTTAAAAAAGGAAAATCTAAAATATTTATTATCGATTATCCTGCTCTTTGCACTCATTTTTGATTTTTGCCAAGTACAATTCTAAAAAGATTAAGAATTTATTATGATTTAAAAGCAGCTACTTGATTGGCAATTTAAGAAAGTCAACAAAAATGCCAATCAGGTTTCCTTATCTAAATTGTAATAAATACTTTAATTTCCTGGGATATTTGTTACAATTTAAAAAATAAATCAAACACAATATTTGCATTTTTATTTGCTTATTTTTTTTTTAATATAAGATGCTTTTGATTGGTTTATAAATTAGCTATAATCATGTGAAATTTAATATTAATACTAATAATAAACATGAATATTTCATATTTTTATGAAATTTGAAGTTTTCTAAAAAATGGTAAATAGATAAACTAAAAAATTGTTTTTGTTTTCATTTATGATTTATTAATTAGAATATCTTATTTAAAATTTTTACAGTAATGATTGAATTAAAAATATGAATATGAAAGAATATTTTTGAAAAGACATCCCTAATTACACATTGACAATATGAAATTTCAAACTTGTGCAATTTAAAAAAAATAAATAATAATGTTTATTAAAACAATAAAATTCTCCAATTTTAAATATAAATATATAATAATAATTTTTTAGCAAGATTAATATGATAATGATATTTAACATTACCACTGATTACATAATTACTTAATAGTTGACTCTCAGTAGCTAAATTGTTATAACATCTATCATATGATGAAAATTGCATTTATATATTATGACAGCTATTACATTTCTTCTGTCTAATAATAAGCTCTATGTATAGTGTATGATGATTTAATTTTATTGTAATAAATAAATAAGAACTTATTTAATAACTTATATAAATTCAACTTTGCAAATTCTTTTAGAACATAAGGACTACATAAATCAAAGAATGTCTGAATGTAAATGTGAAAAATATATGAATATTAAAATAAAATTAAATAAAAAGAATAAAAAATATTGTAAGATGATAAATTGAAATATAGAGAGAGATTATTATTGATTAATTATGATTATACCAGGTATCCCAGACCATCTGCATACCTATTTGGAGTGTTCACATTGCTGCTTAATAAAGTGTCACATTAACACATTACTATGTAAACCTGCTGCTATTTTTCATAAGATGCTAGACCTGGGTTTGTGTCACAGGTTTAACATCTTATGAAAAGTAGCTGTGGGTTTGCATAGTAATGCATCAACATGTTTTACCATATGGCAATCCAGACATTCCAAATGTGTCTTTTCAAATTGTACACTCATTTGGAATGTCTGGCAATCCAGATATTCCAAATGAGTGTACAGATAGTCTGTCTGGGACATCTGGAATAATATATGCATATACTATATAGTAATATAATAAAACTGTACAATAATCCATACTAAATATTATATTGAGATAGTGCAGTTTTATATTTATATATTAAAATTTCAAATTCTACAGTCATCATAATATATTTACAGTTCAATTTATTCTTAAACAAAAGAACATAAACATAATAATGATAAATGCTGTTCACAGAAGTGTAACTTGCTCAATATAGTTTGTGCAAGGAGAGTTGTTTTAATGTTAAGAATGACACATCAGTACTATTTGAGCTATATTGTTTAGTAGATATTTTATTACTTCACTGATAATTTTATATGATTAATTTTTATTTTTCATATGTGTATTTTGGATTTATTTTTGTAATCTTTGAAGATTACTGTGATTAGAACTTCGAAAATTATTAACATTTATGTTACTTTTATTTCTTATTGTATTCTTTTAACAATAAAAAAGTGAACAAATCTTTGGTAATATTCTGATATAAAATAACATATGAATGAAGTAGTAATTAGCTGATAGAAGTATAGACTAGATCAATGAAGATCTGAATCACAAAACGAAATTGAATAGATTTTTTTTTTATTCAGTTTCTAAATAAATCTTAGATATCATCTTTCATCTCAAAAATGCCTTTAAGCCTTCTAGTAGTAATCAGTTTCACATTTGAAACATGTGAAATTATTTAGTTATTATATAAAAATTATATTTAAGGAACATTTATAAATTACAAATAATTAACACAAATAAAATTCCAAAAGCATTTCCATTAATTAACAAATACATTTGTTAAAATTTAATCAACAAGTATGATATTGTACATAATATGCCACAGATGGATTAACATCTACTACTAAAAAGTAATTAATAGTAATTTAACATCTACTGTTAAATTACTATTAATATGTATTCTGGATTCTCCTTAGAATGCTATTGGATCTTGACAAAAGTCAAGAAGTCAAGATTTGAAGTAACAAGAAATGTATATCATGCATTTAACTCTTGGTGCAATTTAGATGCCTTCTAATAATTTTCTTTAACTAAAGTATCCACTTTTATGCATGAATTAATTTTATTACTTTATTTTTGTTATAACTTGTTATTTCAATGTATATTTAAATTTTCTGATGTTTTTTCTATGTAGTGATAATGTTTTGTTTTCATTGATATTGCTACCAAATTTAAACAACGATCTGCAATTGATGAATGAATATCTTTTTTCTTAATTAAATATTTATTTAATCTATGCTTAAGTTTATTTTTTTCCTATATTAATACAGCAGTTATTGGCAGTCACAAGAAATACAATATACTATCTGTGATTCTTCAAGGATATTTAGACAATAATAATGAATCAGCTATGATATTATTAATACTTTGATAATATGCTTTTCTTTACTAAAGTTTTCATTTTTAGATTAAAATATGCTATAGATGATTATGTGAAAGAGCAAAAAAATAATTTTCATTATAAAAGAATACACTTGCATATAAAGAGATTGCAGTTTCTGTAAGATGACTTTTATTCATATATTAATTGCTTTTTAGAACAATAAAAATTTTAAAATTTCTTATATATTCTGTGACCATAATTTAGAACAAATAAAAATAGCCATTAATATATGGCTAATTTTTTAAATTTTGTATGTTGTATAAACAAAGAAAAAATTTTCTATAGTTTTTATATTTAATATTGTTTTTATTGTTTTCTTCCAAATTTTTTATATTTTATAGATATTGAACTTGCTTATTACAGTTTTGCTAGTGTGTTACCTTTTGAAGAATATAACCCCATGATTGACAAAAGATTACTATATTTAATATATGACTGTTGAATGGAAGAATATGTATTTGGCAATTTCTGTAGGAATTGTTGTTTTCATTGATATTGACAGTTCTTCTTGTTATACAGTAAGTCCCCTACTTACACAGTTTCGAGTTCTATATTTTCAGAGATACATGGATATATAAGTTTTTTATTTATGCCAAATTTCATAAAATGAAAATAAAAAGAATCTATTAAACAATTTATTTATTTTTGCAAAAAATTACTTGACCTTCAGTTTTTGCATCTATGTTTATAGTATTCTTATAAATTTTATCTAGCTATTTGTTTATCAATGAATATATTTATATATAACAAATCTAAGCATTATTGGATTTACTCTGTTTTCAATTTATGTAGAAGTTTTTGGATTAATTAGTTGTGTGCAGTTTAATGGCACAAGGGCTTTTTAGATCAAATTATACCAGACACTGTGTAAAAAGGAAATAAATTAAAAAAAAACATAATGACAAAATAGCAGAAGTCTTTAGATAGAATACAAGATGATAATTCACCATATATTCAAGGATTTTGCAAAGTCAAAGCACTTGGTTGGTAATTGAAAGGAATTTTAGGATCTTTCCCTGGCTTGGCAAATTCAATAACAATAGCTCTAGTCCAGGAGAGAATGGGAAACATGCTCTGTCTAGCTTCAATTAAATATAAACAGAATGTTGGGTAGTGAATCAGGTGAAAGATATTTTAATATGTTGTAGTGGACAACACTGCTGCTTGTCCTACAGCAGTGTTGTCAGAATGATGTAGGGACAAGTGTTTGGGACAAATTAAACACCTAAATAGGAGACCTATTGTATTTTATTAACATTTTATGTGTTTATATCTAAGTTAAGACATAAAACTTTTTGCTTCTATAACAATCTTGAAAAAAACAAAGCACTAAACAAGCAAGCAAAAGTTTTATTCTGCATATGCAAAATAAAACTTTTGCTTGCTTGTTTAGTGCTTTGTTTTTTCAAGATTTTGTGTGTTGTATTAGATTTTTAAAAATATCTAAAATTAGAAATTTATATAAGTCAGTATTACATAAAAATGATCTACAGTTATATTTAATAAAAGAAAAATTTTTTTATTACAAGAATTAAAAATTATTTGAAATTATTTGGTCAATAAATCTAAAAAAATATGTTTAAACTTTTTTAAATGTCTGGAAAACAGTGATCATTTTTTCATGTGGTGGAAGCAGAAATGATTGATTAAGAGAAAAGGGAGGAAAGTCCTATCCAATTTAAGAGAACATTTTAAGATTTATGTGAGATGCATTGATGACATTTTTGTAACAACTGAAAAAGCACTGATG